>JANZXR010091296.1:0-10430 GCA_027575705.1 Erythroxylum echinodendron
AACATGTGCCAAAAAGGCTTCACACCCTTTTCCCATCATTCTGTCAGCTAGTAAAGCTGAAATAATTCTTGGTGCTGATATTCTTCTATCTCCTCTGAAAATCACTGTCTCACCATTTCCCAGATCAAACTTCACTTCTTTTAGGCTACAATCCAACTTCGCATGATACTTCTATCCATTCCCAATATCACATCTAAACCTTTTAACCCTAATGGCAGTAAGTCCACTACTAGTGGAGCACTCTCAATGAAGAGCTTACAATCTCTATATACTTGACTGACTATCACATTTCTCCCTAAAGGAGTACTAACAATAAAGGGATTTTCCAAAGGCATCAAATTTATGTCATGTAATGTTATGCTTGCAGAAACAAAGGAATGCGTGGAACCAGAATCAATTAGCAAATACACTTCAGAATCAACCAACTGAGCCATACTAGTAACAACTTCAAGTACGGCAGTAGCTTCCTCTCTGGTCATAGCAAATTCTCTTGCTTGTGCTTGACCCCTTGGCCTTCCTAAAAGTACAGTCTTCTTTGTAGCTCCAGAACTGCCCACTTTAGTAACTTGCTTGGTTCCCACTATTTTTGCTCTTCTCGAGACTTGGAACTGTGATCCCTCTTGTCTCGATACCTGAGGACAGTCCTTGATCATGTGTCCCTTCTCTCCACACCGAAAACAAGCTCCCAGTAACTTGAAATATTCTCCTCTGTGTAACTTCTCACAGTGCTCACATTGGGGGTTCATGCTTCTGCTCTTCTCCATCCTACTGTGGCCTCCTACTGTTGAGGTTTGCACTGACACTTCTCTTTCTTGCTTAGTCCTTCCAGAAGCACTACTTCTCACCTTAATCTGTGTATGGAAGCTTTTCATACTCCTTTCAGGCACTGAAGTATTCATTCCCTTCTTGGAAGACTGTTCCCTATTCTTCCTCTTCCTGCTCACTTCATTCTTTATGTTCTCAAGCTTCTCGGCCTGAAGTGCAGCATCTACCAACTGTTGGTAGTCACAAAAATTGTGGATCAAAACTTTCTCCTTGATCCCCAAATGATGACCTTCTTCAAACTTGCGGCACTTATCCTCTTCATTGGCCACAATGTTTGCTGCATACCGAGAGGGCTGAGCAAACTTCAGTTCATACTCACTCACGCTCATATCCCTCTGAGTGAGGTTCAGAAACTCCCTAGCTAATAATCCACGTAAAATCCATGCATGCAATAATCCACGTAAAATGCATGCAGACACATTTCATATCTCTTCATTCCCAACTTATACTTCGGATGCTTCAAAACTTGGTCATAACTCCAACTTCAATCTAACCTCTCTCTTACAATGGACATCTGTCTTAAACATTGCCCATGTAAGATCGTAATACTAACGCTCTAATACCAACTCTGTCAAACCCGGCTTTTGGAGTCTGACTCAAACTTGCTTTCTTACTTGTTTCTTTGCTCTGATACCAACTCTGTCAGAACTCGCTTTCGGAGCCTAACTTGGACTTACTTTCGTCTTTGATACTAACTCTGTCGGACGCCGTTTTTGGAGTCCGACTCTTGCTTGCTTATCTTGCTCTGATACCACAATCTGTCAGATCCCATTTTTCGGAGTTCGACTCAGACTTGCTTTCTTACTTGTTTCTTTGCTCTGATACCATAATCTGTCGGACCCCGTTTCTGGAGTCTAACTCCTCATACATGATTATTCATGTTTTCTCTGATACCATACTTGTTACTTTCATGCATCCAGAATATCTTACTACGTAAGTTATCTTCCAGAGATAACATCTCGATCACTTTCGAGTTATCCTCTCAAAACTCCCCTTTTATTAATCTCATTGCTTGCGTCTCATTTTCAGCTTCCCTTCGTCTCATTTCTATCGTCTCATTTCTATCTATTCTGGAGTCTGTGAACAGTAACACAGATGATATCTTACAATCTTCATAACTTTTACTAGCGTAATCGATTCGGGGTATTCTCCATATAGTTTGAAAGATAATTCTAAGGTCTACAACCTTCTTGAAGACCCTAAGATCAACAGTGTCACAGACGAAGTCTGGGAAACACAAATGATATCTTTCGGGCATCATATCTTTCTCTAGGGGGATCAGTTTGGGGTATCCTTTTTATGGTTGGAAAGATGTTTTCAAGCTCCATAACTTCCATGAAGACCTCAAAGGTCAATTATATCTCTTGAGGGTTCAACATTAGGACAGAAGATACAAGGTGAACAGGAACACAGAAGATGCGCTTTACTCCAGTACTTCTTAACTCCTTATTATAATCCTTAGTCCTTAACCTATCCTATGTGTTCTATCCTCTGTGGTTCACTTTTATCTTCTAGGTTGACCCTCTATCGTCTGAAATCTGTGAACAGAAACACAGACGATAGCATTAACAATAACACAGACGAAGTCCTTTCGTCTATGAACAGTAACACAAACGATACGTGTCCTCTGTGTTTTACTTCGTCTGTGAACAGTAACATAGACGATACGTGTCCTCTGTGTTTTACTTCATCTGTGAACAGTAACATAGACGATACGTGTCCTCTGTGTTTTACTTCGTCTATGAACAGTAAAATAGATGATACGTGTCCTCTATGTTTCACTTCGTTTGTGAACAGTAACACAGACGAATCCTTTAACCAACATAACCTCTTAACTCCTTCATTTTATCCTTAGCCTATAATTTATCCTCTATATTATTCCGTCCTTACAGACAATCCTTTTACTCTTGATTCATCCTTTCATCTATGTTCTGATGTCAGCACAGACGATATTTCTCCTTCATATTTTCCCTTTCGTCTGTGTTCTGATGTCAGCACAGATGATACTTCTCCTTCATATTTTCCCTTTCGTCTGTATTCTGACGTCAGCACAGACGAATACTTCTACTCTTCATCCATCCTATCCTCTGTATTATGATGTCATTACAGAGGATACTTATACTCTTGTATCCTCCTTGCCTCTGTGTTATGACGTCATCACAGAGGATACTTATACTCTTAAATCCTTACTACCTCTTTGTTGTGACGTCAGCACAGAGGATACATATGGACTTATATCCTCACTTCCTCTATGTTGTGACGTCAGCACAGAGGATCCTTATACGCTTCTAAGCTTTTCTAGACTCTGTGTGTGACGTCATCACAGAGGATACTTAATTTCTGTATTTTTCTTTAGCATCTTTCTTCTTCGATGCGATCTATTAACCCTTTTCAACGTCTCTCATTTATTCCAAACTTATATCCTACATGATTCACACTTAAGCCTTAATCTTTCGCACGTCTCAATTAATTGAATCATAATCAGAAATCGAAATCATATATAGATTCATATGAATACATATCTCATTCATTCATTTCCAAATGTATCTATTTTACAGACTTTAAAATCCTTACAAGCCATAACTATCTTAGTTCTCATAAACAATACAATTTATAAGGAGGCTAAAGCCTTAGCTATCAGAGATCAGTCCTAGCTATTACAAAACTCTTTTGCAGACTTGATCTGCCTTGCATCCTGACTTATTCGCTCTCTTGAGCTTCACCTAAGTTTGGGACAGAAATTGGAGGGGTGAGCACAAAGCTCGTAGGAAATAGGTTCATAACACAGAATAAGCAGAAAACCTTTTTACGGTTAAAGCATACTTGGTTTCAAATCATGCATGCATTCATCATGTCAGACAATTCATGAGCACTTAAACACATCAGAATGGTTCGGATGGATCCAAAACAGAACGTACTACACATTTCCCCTAAGGGTCCTGTGTAGCCGTGAACAGAACGTACTAATGCAATTCCATTTTATGGTCTTGCATAACCGTGAACTTATGGGAGTCCTTGAAGGAGCTCCATGCCACTAGTGAGCAGGCAGAGAAGCCTTTAGACGAGTGCACTGTCTTAACTTAGGGGACCACTACAAACCCACATAATCACAGAATTTTCATGCTCTTGAAAACTGATTGGCCAAAATGGCAGTTCTTGAAGTTCTTGCTTTTCAGATCAGAAACTTGTTTTCAAAAGGTATGTAACTCTTTACAGAAAACAGTCTTGTTTGCAAAACATGCAGAAACTTGGTTTCTTAAAGTATGCAACTTTGAAGAAAACATTTTTGTTTGAAAACATCCAGCAACAACGGACATTTTGTGTCATACCAGAACAGAACAAACATGCAGCACATTTATGCAGAAAAATCGTAGTCATTGAAAGCAAACATTTTTAGCTCATTTCTTCATTAT
Organism: Erythroxylum echinodendron; assembly: GCA_027575705.1. Lineage (NCBI taxonomy): Eukaryota > Viridiplantae > Streptophyta > Magnoliopsida > Malpighiales > Erythroxylaceae > Erythroxylum > Erythroxylum echinodendron. The sequence goes on from JANZXR010091296.1 coordinate 4,239, forward strand.
AAAACTGTAACCCACCTTAAGAACCTTGCTTGCTTCTGTATCCGTCTTATGAATGCTTTTCCTCTTGATTTCCTTGCCTCTCTTGAACCCCTCCTTAATTTCCTTCATAAAAGAACACAACTCCTATTTAACCAAAACATCCAGATCCAGCTAAACCATAATGCACAATCCTAAGATAACTTACTGTGATTCTTCACCAAGTAATGTGATTCTTAACTCCAACGAAAGCTCCTTCCTTCTTCTTTCTTGTTCTCCTCTTGCATACACTCGGATTCTCTCTTTAAGCTTTGCAGAAATTGCAACTTAGTTCTCAACTCTATTCTTTCACTCTCATCTGAAACTCTCTTCTTTTCCTTCATTCACGCCACCAATTCTGCCAATAAAGACAAGTCCACCATGCCTCTCCCAAAAGTCTACTTTACCCTTGGTACTTAAGCCATATACCGAAAATACCCTCAATTTCTTCTCATGCTTCTATTTCATAAGCTATTATGCTTAAGTAAATGGAAAAAATTTTCAGGGGGCTGACAAAAAAAATTAAAAACATTAACTTTTCAAGAGTGTGTATAAAAAGAGCAACCATTTCAAAATCCGCAACACTTTACACTCTAGAATTTTCAAGAAAAACTTAGAAATCGACTTGTTCAGAGTGTTCTCAACAAAGACGATTCAACGCTCTGTTCTAAACATCAAACTCTTTTCATTTCATTTCATATCTTTCTCTTAATGTTCTCTATATACTAACCTTGCTTCTTAAAGCAAAATACATTTCTCTGTTTAGTATTTATCTTTTACCGGTTAGAAAATGCCGAAATCTCTTATCTATCTAAGAGTCGTCTATTTCACTTCCTTGAAGAATGCTCGGATGAATATCGAACCTGAGATTGAAGCAGTTGGATGAAAGAACTTCTTCATCATCTGAGAACCGATGTATCTGAATGAAATATATGAGTTTTGGAAGAATGTGAAGGTGGTAGACAACACCTTGGTATCGATGGTTGATGGGTTATCGGTAATAATCACACAAAATTCTATGGTGGAGGCTATTAGGTGTCCAAATGAAGGAGCAGAATTGTTCAACAGTACCGATTGGATCACTCAAAGTCATATAGACGAAGCCAACATCAATCGACAACTATATGAATTCAATAATTCAAGAGTCAAGAAGTCTTCAGCCCTCATTCCGATGGCTAGGTTTCTTCACTCACTTCTTCTTTATTGTATCCTACCAAGAGCAGGATCAAAGGACATAGTGAGAATGAATGATGAACACTATCTATTTCATCTACTCACTCACCAACTTGTTAATCCTCTGTTTTTAATTCTGAAGTAAATGATAAAGGCTAGGGAGGATTATCATCTGAAGAGTGGTTTTTTACCTTACGGTATACTGTTAACAATATTTTTCAAAGCATTTGGAATCCTAATTGATAGAGGAAATAGAGTAAAACTGGATGTTAAGAGTGTTATGAATGCCTCTAATATTCACAAAATGCAGATCAAGATTGAAGCCGAAGCGAATGAAGATTTCACACCAAAAGCATAGTCTAAGGGGGAGCTTTTAGTAAGACAAAGCAGGAAAGGAAATGTTCCATCTAAAAAGCAAGCAACACCTCGATAATCTGAAAGAATATCAACAAAGGTAAAGGTTGAACAATCATCTGATAAGTCGATACAAGCCAAGAAGATTCTAGAGAAGAAGGAAAGTAAGGTTCAACAACCAACTCACCAAATGTCTTCAAAGAGGAAGGCTAAGATGATCCAATTAGAAAGGCCCAAGAAGTCAAGAAGGTCACCAAGATTAAAGACCTTATGACAAAAAGAACAGAAGAAGCAAAGAGTTCTAATTCTTGGTGTAGACTCTGAGAGTGAAAAGGAGCAAGAGAAACAATAGCAATCGGCCAAACCAATCGTCTCTATCCCTCAGACTCAACCAGAACAACCGTTTGGAGAGACAGAGATAAAAAGGAAGTTAGTGTTTGAGAAGAAGAAGCCTTAACAACAACTCCCTTTCAAGCCAGTAGAAGAACAGAAGAAGACAAAGCCTATTGAGAAGAAGAAGGTTTCATCATTTGATGTTCCACAAAAGACACAGATTGTTGAAAAGAAGACGAAGACATCATCTGAAAAGTAACTAGTAACTTACAACCTCCTCAACCGATAAAGAAGGAAGATTTTAAGATGAAGATCATAGAAGAATCAACACCTTATCGTAACAGAGCTTCAATTATCATCAGAAAACCTACTAAATAGAAAGTTAAGGTTCAAGTTGAACCTATAACAGTAAATGATTAGATGATACATCTTCTAAGTCATGAAGAACGAATATTATATAGTATTTTACAAAACGAAAAGGCAGAACCATATTTATTGAAGATTACAAAAAATCCTTATAAAATCTATCCAGTGACAAGCAGAATGACAATCAAGATTGTACCAGATGTACAACCTAGAATGCCAGCACCAGTAGCAAGTAAAGAAAAAGGGAAGAAGAAGAAGATTGCTAAAAGATGAGAAGTTGATCTCACAGAAGAAGAGATTCAAACGGTAGTAAAGAAAATAGATGATGTTTGTCACACTACTCAACCTGTAAGCGTCTATGTATCACATCATATATCAAGGGAATCAGGAAGTAATTTTGGAGCATCTACTACAGACGAAAGCTTCAAGGTAATTGGCTCAATATTAGAGGGAACGTATGAAAGTATCACAATTGAAGGTGTCATTTTTAACTTAAAAACCTTTGTGAATGATTTCAAACCCTTAGGTTTCATTCCTTCAGTTAAAACTATCTTACACCTTCTAGGGCAACCGATTTACAAATTACCCAGACCTAACGATCTTGATATCCTTGGTGAAAAATAACCTTTCAAAATACCCTCTATTAAAATCATAGAATTAGACGATTCACCTAGAAAACCACCTATCTTTGAATATATTCATCCACTTAGTGAAATGCTACAAGATCCTACTGTTAATTCGGGGCTCTTAAAGAATTTCAACGAATGGACTCAAGCTAGTCACAAAAAGACAAAAGTTCAGGAAGCCTTAGCTGAAAGCATTGAGGAAATTAATACTAAGGTTGATGTACTAGGCGATGCAGTGGGTGATCATTATAAGGAATTAGCATTTATACGTGTTTCTATAGAAGAAGACCTCAAAACGATCCGCACTGATCTTCAATAAATGTTTTCTAAAATTTTGAAGCGTATAAAATAAACTATCTTTTAGATTAATAACAAATAGGGGGAGATAAATAGAACAGTAAAAAGGAGTTTTGTAAACATCTTTGTATATTGCATTATTTGTCTGAATATTTTTTTATCTTCTAATAATATGATTATTTGTTATCATCAAAAAGGGAGAGATTGTTAAGTCAAGAAGAATTCACTTCTTCTATTGATTTTGATGAAAGTCAAATAATAATAATAATAGAAATATGTGAATTGTTTTAATGAATTTCTTAAGTGTGAAGATAAGTATAAGTGGCATAAATCATCAAATCAAAACAATACTTAAAGTAAAAGCCGAATAAGATGGATCAGATGAAGTGATCATGTCTAAGACATCATACGAAGCATACGAATCTAAACACGTCGATGTAATTAAACAATGTGCTAGAACATCAGTTAGTTGGAGTTAGTTACAGGACTCAACTAATAACAGAGTTTAGAAGACTTGATAAGTAGAGTTCTCAAGAGGGCCGTTGGAGATTTAGGCTATAATTATTAATTGTAGTCCTAAACTTCAATAAGAATTTTGAATGTACAAAAATACTCAAAAGAAATTATGTGCTCAAGTGCTTATGCTGTGAAAAATATTTTGAGAGAAAAGAAAGAAAGAAAGAGAGCAAATGCATCTGTAACGTGAGTGTGAAAGCTTAAACAATATCTTTTCGAGATAAAGGAAGGCTAAAGCCTGAAGAGGCTAAAGAAGCAGATAAAGAATACTTTGTGAAAGATACCTGAAGAGGCTCTACAAGTGTAGAAATAATACTTGTAACATTGAAGGAGATAGTGAATCTCTCAGACAAACTCTGAGTACTGGAAGTAACCTAAAGTTAAGGATTAACCAGTATAAATCGCGGTGTCATATTCTCTAACTCTTACCTTTTTAGTTTTCTTGTTGTTAGAAGAATAGATACTAATTTTCACTATTGCATTACTCATCAAATTAAGTCCATTGTTAAACTTGATATCATCTGAAATTGTCAAAAAAATCAAGAAGATTTTAAAGATTCATATCTTAGACGATTTAACACAATTTAACCCCCTTCTTGTGTATTTTGCATGTTATACATGATTTCCATATTAATAAGTGATTTACTTCAGTAAGTTCTCTTCACTAACGTCCCTTGGGTACTCCTTACGTTGAGATGGTTACACTCCTTCACGTTGAGATTCTAGGAGGTCAAGAGCTTCCATCATCTAACCCATCTGGCTTACCTAGTTCTGGATTCTAGCTATTGTTTTCTCCTGAAATTGTAAAGTATTAATGGCAAGAGATCTAACTAAATCTTACAGGGATGTACCTAAGTTGCAATAAAAAGTTTATGGTCTATACAGGAATTGCTGTGTATCCTGCATATTATCAAAGAAGTAATTTTGTTGATTATCCCATCCATAACTAAAGTTTGTATGATCACTACAAGCATGGTTATAAGATTGGGAATATGAGTTATGGAAATGGTTACTTCCTTCCATAAATTGTTTTCACAAATACTAGACAAAAAGTGAAAAGATTAATAAATAACTGAAAAGAAACTTATTAAAAACAAATATATACAAAACACCAATTACAATCAAGAACAAAAACTAAAGCAACACACTCCCCACTCCATGACAACGATGTCAAAGTTGACATAGTACGTCATAACACTACTCAAAATAATTAGGCCGACATTTATAGCAGTGGTGAGTCTAGGTAGATCCTACAAAGAGTGTTTGGTTAGCTTTTGTTATGAAACGAATCGGTGTTTAGGTTATGGGGGGTTTAGGTTAAAAAAATAAAATGAAACTAAACTAACGAAAGCAAATTAAAGAAAACATTGAAAAAATGATGAAAGTGATGAATTCATTAGGGACCTGGTCATTTGTTCAATATCATCCTAGACCCAATTAAACATATTTCATTGAATTATTGTTCTCTTAACTCTCCTAGCAATGATTAATCGTAGGTTAAAAATAAGCTCTGTTAACCCTAATTTATCCTTAGGTCATGTTTAATTAAGAAAAGTTCATTAATTAAACTAGCTATCGAATAATATAGAACAAACTCTCTAGATTTAATTGGACAACCGCATTATGAGTTAAGAAAATAGATTAATCAAGGTAACAACCACACAAGCTCGGGCCATTCATCCTAGATTATGTTATCCTTAATGATTAAAAACCACTAGTTGTCACAAATGAATTTCAACGTAACAATTACAAATTATATTAAAGATTCTAGCAATAGGTTCTTATATAAAAACAATCAAATAGAGCATTAAATCATTTTTATACAACACTCAAACATTAAGCATAGGATAACATAATCAATCCCTAAGAGAAAGAACAACAAACAATGAGAGAAATGCTTAATCAGGATCTTCGGCATTAATGTCACCTCTAAATCGGCATTGAGAAGCTAGCCCTCTATAGGTCTCCAAAGGAATGGAGCTTTTCCCATTCTTTTCTTCAAAACCGAGAGCTTACATCCTTAAAATGAAAACCTCAAATGAAACATATATGTTTTGACAATAAAATGTTGTCTTATACCAAAAAGTAAGTTTTTCGGGTGAGTTGTCATGCTTTCACAGGGGTGTATATGTTGTTCACGGCCATGAGTGTGTCCATGCAACTAGTGTCACAGGCGTGAGTAGTGTGTCACCCCCGTGACACACCTTGACACAAGTTGTGACTAATGTGTCACCCTCGTAAAATAGGTGGTGACTAATTTCTAGCACTCTTTTTTCACATATACTCTTCTTCTTCGTGCATTTTCTTATCTCCTCTTGCTCTAATTCTTCTTCTTCTTGTTTCATGAAGACAAGTGAGTGTGAATCTTCGGAAAATAACTCAAATATAGTGCTTTCGTGTAACACCCCACTCCCGCCGAACCCGAACCCGATATAGATTGTGATACCCGAATCCGTGCCCCGCGAGGGTGGCGTGTCACATCACTTAGCACATCTCTTAATAAAAGTCAGTA
>JANZXR010091306.1:0-10429 GCA_027575705.1 Erythroxylum echinodendron
TTCAATCTTTATTTTTAATTTCTTTCTACATGATTTCGTGTTTTAAAATTAATCATCCCCAAATCAATTCTTTTTATTTTATTTTTTATTTTATTTGATTCCACACAAAGAAACAATTGCGACATTGGTCTCTGTGGTTCGACCCTATTTACCACTTTACTCGCTTAAGTGTTCTAGAGTAGGAATTTATTTTTGCTGGTTTGACACGCCATCATAGCTATCTTTTATAATCATATACAAATAGAACACTCCCAATACATTCCCAAATATCAAACTACTTGGACTATTAATGTTTGGAATTATCGCAATCAGATCATAAACAATTCAATAACTGGGAGTTAAACAGAAATATATCAATCCTAGTGAAAACATCTAGGTTACTCACAGTACACTCCAACTTATGTTATTCCCTGGATGGTCCGGCAATGTCTCAATGATGACATTCAACTTGAGCGTCTAAAATCATATAATTCACACATAATTCACATTACAAAGTCTATCAATCAAATACATATTCAATAATGCACATATATATTTATTTTCCATGTTCGATGCATGCTCAATGACTTTCCCAGGTATGTTTCCTTAATCACAATTCATGATTATTCAAACATTGTTATTTGGATATGTCTTGTTTGCACTTAGGTTTACACCTCAATTAACTTGTTTAATCTAGATTCATCAATCAATCATCAAACTAGTTCATTTCAAACCTAAATGCATCATAGGAAAGTACCTTATCTGTAACACCCCACTCCTACGGAGCATTTACCCAACATCCCGTAGACATTTGGGCATACACAGTATGAAATTGGTGTGCTAGAGCAATCACATCCACTAATTATGGCATCATTCATAAAAGACAATATATCCAAAAGTTCCATTCTTCATTCCATTAATAAAACATAATACACTGTAGCTTTTCATATATAAGCCATTTATTTATACACAGTCAAAAACTTATAAGAGTATATTGCTCTTCACAACATAATCTACATGGAAAAAGAATTATACAAAAGATTCTAATTAAATCCTCAGTCTTAACTAACTGACCTTTGAGCCATTTCTTGTTGTCCAAAACATAAGAACTGTACTTCTCCTAGAATGTCTTAAAAGTTACGTCTCCTCTCTTGTACCTGAAAATCAAAGTTGCAATTTTAATGAGTTTTGCGAACTCAATGAGTGAACTATCATTGATGCGCTCACTAATATTAAATCACACAAACAGTTCACATTCTAAATTGACAAACAATTCAATCATGATATAATGGACATCACTTCACTAATCATCATATTGCATCAAACACAATTTTGTTCACTTATTCCACATTTCTCATTCAGAACAATTCAAACAATTCATTTCGATCATTTAAAACATACATATCAAAATGTATATGCAATGCACATGTGACTACTTTCAATTATTACATTGTTGTGAGTAAGTTCCTTTTTAACTGTCCTGTATCTAATGTAGATACCGAGCTCATTCATAACTGTCCCGTATCTATTATAGATAATAGATTCATTTTATTAGTGAACCTGAGGTTCTTATCCATATTATGAGCTTTAAGTTCTTTTTCACTAGCTATTTCAGTCACAATTGCCTTTATCTAATCATGCATATCATGTAATGAAATGCATCAAATCATATATATTCAAATCAATCACTTTTATTCAGTACATATATTCACTTTCGCATTTTCGTCAGAACTAAATCTGGCATTCAACATATTTGTTGAGAACATTTATTTCTTTCAAATTCACAATCAATGAGCAATTCCAATTCAAATCTTATTCATCAAATGCCTCGGACTATCAACGTTCGGAATTAACACATTCCCATTAGTAACAATTCGATAATTGAAATTTAAGTAAAATAGACAATCTTAGTGAGAACATCTATGTTACTCATAGTATGCTCCAAATAGCTATTGCCTCGATATCCCGGTAATGTTTGGATGAAGTTGTTTTATTTTTGCTTCTATATCATGCAATACACATTTACACACATTACTAATTTGCACAATCACATAACCATTCATTTACATACATATGTATATGTATCATATATAATGCATGCTCAATTTGACTATTCCGGGTATATTTCCTTAATTCACATCTCATGATCATTTAACATCATCATTCAATCATTCTTTTATGCTTAATACACTTTACTCACTTTAATCACCTAATTCATCATCAAACTAAGTTCATTCAAGGCCTCATTCAAGCCTAAATACATCATAAGAAAGTACCTTAGTATTAATTATTTCAAACATCACTTAAAAGAAAACATTTCACTCTAGTGAGGGCTACGATTGTGATAGAACCTTAAATATCCAGGCCATGATCGTGGGGACTATGCCATGATCAAGAAGAGAACCAAAAGAGGATGTTTTCGATCCAAAAGGAAAGTCAAAAGAGGATGGAGGCAAATTTTGATTAGAATGTGAAGAACTATGCCTCATCCATAATTTGGAGGTTTAGATAGGCCAACCTGTTCCTTTTTCCCCATTTCTCTACGAAATTCACCTACTCAAAAACATCATTTACCCTTCAAGTTTTCCAGAATTTATACTCATTAATGTAACTTCACTTTATGCTAATCTAGCCACCATATTGATTGCAATAAAACTCACAAAATTCTACTCAATTGGTTCTTTAATCCCATTCATTCATGCATTCCTAACTTTTCCAAATTTTACTCTTTCATAATACATCAAACAAATCATCTCCATAGTTCATCATTTAAACTTCATAACCTCATCATTTTTACCTCAATTTCATATCAATATCAACCATAAAACAAATCTTAACTTAAGATTCATCAATCATACGAAAATAGAACATATCATCTATCATTCAATATTATACCAAATTCTTACTTCTTATTATTTTAAGAACATTGCTAAACACCCTTTTTAAACATAATTTTCACCTTCATTAACCCTTAATTCATAATCCATTTCATCTACATAACAACTTATAACTCATGGTCTTCATATTCTTAAAATAAGAACACAACATATTCATTCATTCATCAATTTCCTACAATTACCATCAACACAAAAACAAGACATAAACACATACATTTATTGATCAACTTTCAAAATCTCATTCAAACAGCATTTTCAGTATTAATCCTTCTTTAAAAACCCTCTATAACATTTCATAATTTATTGCTCATCGAATATACAAAAATAGAACATCAAACATGTCTATACATTCATTAAAATTCATCACTCTTCAACTCCATTATCATGATTATTTCACATCTTAAACTATCATAAAAAACATTTCTATCAAGTAAGCCATAAAGGGCAATATGTTACTTACTTGATTAACTCAAAGCTTTTTCAATCACTACGAAACCCTAGCTTCCTATGAATATACGATCATCATGATTTAAGGTGGAATAGGTGGGTTCTTTTAACGACAAGAAGAGAAGATAGCAAGGATATTGAAGAAACAAAGTGAAAGAGTTGGGTAAGATACACGTGATGAGGGTTGTGAGAAAAATCATGAGTGAAGAGGAAAAGAAGAATGAAAATGAAGAGAGAGCATTAAGCCAAAGATGAAAATGAAAGATGGTCTTTCATTTAGGTTAGTGTCACGGGTGAGTGTGGTGAGTGGTAGTAACACTTGTCACTTACTGCTTGTTACCTCCCATGGTTCCACTTGGTCTTTCTTATAACTAGTCCATTTGTATTCCAATTTCTAATCCAATTGTCACCCAATTTTCAATGCCACATGTCAATAAATCCTAAATATGCTTATTAATTATTTCTATTGCCATATGTCATTAATTTTTACTACCTTTTATTAATTTGTCTTGCCGCTTGGCATTTTTCTTAGTCTAAAAATACACAAAATCTCATAAACTTCCCAATTATCACCAAAAATTCTAAATTAATACTATAATTCACCAAATCAAAAATCAAGACATAATTTTCACTATTATCATTTATACCATAGAATAAGTCAAATGAGTGCATGTACAGTATTTATAATATGTACAAAAATCAAAATCACATATGTGTATGCCAATGTTATGTATGAACATGAAATGCATTTCCTAATTTCTCAATGCTATTTCTCATTTAGAGTAATTCTAGGGTTCTAACCCCTAGCATGGGAAACGAGATATTACATTATTATTAGTTGTTTCAAACATCACTTAAAAGACAACATTATTATTAGTTGTTTCAAACATCACTTAAAAGACAACATTTTACTCTTTATGCTATCCTAAGATCGTGGTGGATCTTGCCAAGATCGTGACAAACCTTATGAAATAGGCCACGACTGAGACTTTGCCATGATCATGACAAAACCCAATTTACCGGGCCACGATCATGCACTACATGTTTTATCCCAATTCTACACGAATATATCAAACTTAAACACATCATTTGCACTTACAATTTTCTAGAATTCATGCTTATTTATGCATCCTCATTTAAAGCTGAATTATACTCCAAATCCAACTCAAAATGGTTTATTTGATAGCTCACAAATTATGGTCTTTCATGCATAAAAAATCAAACCAGAAACTATCATACATTATCATTCATTTTGTCCTAGTTCTTTCTAAATTCAAGAAAACTATATTTACATCTTATTTTAGCTTAAATTTACCTTCTTTATACACCAAATTGCGTTCCAATTCATCCATATACTAACTTATATAATCCACGACTTTCATATACTAAGAACAAGCATGAAAACTTCCTAGTTCATTCAGCACATTTCCAACACATTTCATCATCAACATATCATTCATTTCATTCCAATTCAAGAATTATCCTTATACAATTAAACATGCCATAATGATTAGATTGCTACTTAAATTTTAAGCTTCCAATTCAGCTCAAAACTTCAAATTAAATTAAGTCATAATTCACACAAGATTCATCACAAACTCAGAGTGGAAATGAACTAGTTTCAGTAGCAAAATGAAGATAACAATAGGCTAGTTTCTTGGCTATTTTGTGAGGGATTATAGTCTAAATTTTGTGTAGTAATTTGAGCTAGGGTTTAACCAAAATGCAGGGAGAAATTATGAGTAGTTTTGGTGGTGAAGCAAGGAAGAAAGTAACAGAAACTTTCCTTGCTTTAACAATCTTCTTCAAGTGCTATGTGTTTTTAATAAACCAAGACATTTGTTACATGGCATGCCTCCCACTTGTCTACTTAATAAGCTACTATTAATCCTCCTATTAGGTTGTCACATATCACCAATTAATTAGTCCACATGTCTCCTAATTATTGATCCTCTTGTTACTCCATAATTGGCCCATTGTCATTTAATGACTAGTCCATTTGTCACTCATTTAACTGTGCTAAATGTCATTCAATTATAGCCTTAATCAGCCTAATTTTTCATGTATCATTTTTGTTGGCCCCCAGATTTTTTTTGGATAAGCATGATTTAAATAATTATGAGGTTTGGATAAGTGAATTTTGGGAGTTACATTATTTATTTATTTTTTGGCTATGTTAGCAGAATTTATTTCTTGGGTTAGTAAAGGGTTATTTTGGCTTGTTTACTTAAGGTTAGAAGCACTAAGGCATTAAAGGAAGGGCAAGGTAGACTTTTCTCACTCATTAAAGGTAGAATAGGAAGAATAAAATGTTGTCTTGTAAATTAGAAGACCAAAAACGTGAATGAAGGAAAGAAGGAGAGAAAACCGTAAAAGAGAGAAAGAAAGAAGAGAGGTTTCGCTGAAGTTGAGAAAGAATAGAATTTTAGGCTAGGTTACATCTTTTCTTAGTCTTAAAGAGAGAGTTTGAGGTTGCTCAAGAAGGGAAAAAGAAAAAGGAAGGGAAGAGATTTCTTTAGAGCCAATAATCTCATAAATTGGCGAAGATTCAAGGTAAGTTTGATTTCAATCTTTTGGATTTGTGATAGGGTTTTGGTTCATAAAGCTTAAGAAATGTATGGGTTTAAGTATTCTAGAATCAATTTTAGTAAATATGTCTTGTAGGTTCTCCAATTTGAATTCCTATTGATTGGAAATTTTGTCTTTTATGAAGGAAATCAAGAAGGGGGTCAAGAGAGGCAAGGGGAGCAAGAGGAAAGACATCCTTAAGCCAATTCCTAATCAAAGCTTACGAAGTAGGTTTCATGTTTATAATTGGATAATGAGCCATTATGTTTTCTTTTTAGTCAAGAATATAAAATGATTTTTCATTGCTTTATAATTGTGGAATTTGTTGCTTTTGAATGATTTGAGAAATTACAATATGCTTGATAATTGAATTTGGGTGATTAATTGTGAAAAAGATGATGGAAGTGCATATGTGATATTTAATGTTCATGAAAAACATGTTTTGAAAATGTGTCATTTGTGCAACATGTTTACAAGTTATGAAATGCATGTTATATAGGTTTGGTTTAGTCCCTTAAGTATGTCAAGTGCATTTTGACAAAAGGCTTCTCCCGCTTGCTCGCTACTGTATGAAACTCCTTTACAGACTCTCATAAGTTCACGACTACGCAAAAACCATTTTATGAGAATGCGATAGTACGATCAATTCACGGCTACACAGGACCATTATAGGAAATGTGTAGTACGTTCTGTTTTGAACCTACCCACACCGTTCTGATATGTTTATGTGTTCATGATATGTTGACAAGATTGATGCATATATGATTGTTTCACTGTGAATTTGGTTGAAAATTTAAGAACCATGTGTTTTATGATTCAATAAGAATTTTCTATGACAATGAACGTTTAAATAGTTTTGCTTGTTATTCTTTATAAACTTGTTACCTACAAGCTTTTCAGCTCATCCCATTTTCATCTCATCTTCAGGTGAAGAAAATGAGATCGAGTGAAAGAGAATCGAGGCATCACTCCAAAATTTGCATCTTTTGTGTTTAAGCTAGATTTGTAACCACAAGGCTTTAATTACATTTTGAGCAAATTACTGTTCATGTATCTTTTTGTATTTTGAGCCTTTTGAGATATTGATGTATTGTGGATAAAAATGCCCACTAAAGAATTGTAAAAACTCTTATATTTTGATGTTAATGAAGTATGTTTGTGTTTTGCTGATGGTATGTCAAATTTGTTCATTGCATTTTTCAAGTTTTTCATAAGGGTGAGAATTTGTGTTCTGGCTTTGAGGGAAATACTGTATTGATCTAGGCTGAATTGGATAAATTTGTCTTCTTGAAAGTTGTAGATTATTTTTCTAGCTTTCCAATGATATATAGTATGAAATTTTTGGACATTGGAGTTGATAGATATGATTATTAGAATTTGGGATGTTTCTTAGGATGGACTTTCGGGATAGCTGCTTTCGTTTGAACTTTTGACCCATTTGTAGGCAAATTTTGTTTTTTAGGTCTGCCTTGAAGTTGTATATCTAGAATTATTCTTTCAAACGGTATTTTAATGACATTAATCTGATACTTGTAGTGAAAGTTATGTTTTTCTTTCTAACACCGGTCTGAGGAAGAAATGTGAAAGTTATGTTTTTCTTTCCAAAATAATACTGCAGACACTGAAGGAGAGGGAACTTTATGCCAAATTCAACAAATGTGAATTTTGGCTCTATAAGGTGGTATTCTTTGGATATGTAATTTCTGAGAATGGGGTACATGTTGATCCCAAAAAAATTGAAGCAGTGGTGAAGTGGCATGCACCCAAGACAGTGATGGAGGTGAGGAGTTTTCTGGGTCTGGTAGGTTACTATAGGAGGTTTGTGGAAGGATTCTCTATGATTGCTACTCCACTAACTAGGTTATTAAGGAATAATCAGAAGTTTATCTGGAGTGATGAGTACCAGAAGAGCTTCGAGGAGCTTAAGCATAGATTGACAAGTGCTCCAATTCTGACTTTGCCTATGGAGATGAGGGTTATACAGTGTATAGTGATGCTTCAAGAAAAGGTTTGGGCTGTGTATTGATGCAAGGAGACAAGGTAATAGCATATGCCTCACGGAAGCTAAATCCGTATGAGTTAAATAATCCGACCCATGATTTCGAATTGGCAGCAGTGATTTTTACCTTAAAGATTTGGAGACATTATCTGTATGGGGTTCAGACGATGATCTTTACTGACCATAAAAGTCTCAAGTACTTACTGAGTCAGAAAGAGTTGAATTTGAGACAGAGAAAGTGGATTGAGTTGCTGAAGGATTATGATTTGTTGATTGAGTACCATCCAGGTAAGGCAAATGTCGTGGTGGATGCCTTGAGTAGGAAATCATCAATATCCAATGTTCAAACAGTTTATCTACCGTTATTGGAAGAGATGGCTAAGCTTAGAATAAGTTTGAAGCAGAAAGAACCTGATTGTATGGTTGCTACCTTCAGAGTGAGACTGATACTCAGAGAGAAGGTTAGGGAGTTACAAGCACAGGATGTAGAACTGAGGAAGCTCTGAGAAGAAATTCAGAATGGCAAGAAGTCTGAAGTGGTAGTGAAGGATGATGGACTCATGACTGTAGGGAATAGGCTTTGTATGCCAAATGTCAAGGAGGTGAAGGATGAGATACTGGATGAGGCACACAATATTCCTTATGCCATATACCCAGGTAGCAACAAGATGTACAGAGATTTGAAAGAGCATTTTTTGTGGAAAAGCATGAAGAGGGATGTAGCAGAATATGCAAGTAAGTGTCTAGTGTGTTGTCAAGTTAAGGCTAAACACCAGGCACCTTCAGGCAAGTTAAGGCCATTGCCTATTCCTGAGTGGAAGTGGCAAAGGGTGACTATGGATTTCCTGATAGATTTGCCTAAGACCAGTAGGAAGCATGATGCCATATGGGTTATTGTGGATCATTTGATGAAGTCAACCTATTTTCTGGCAATTAAACAAACTGATTCTTTGCATATGCTAGCAAAGAAGTATATTGATGAGATAGTGAGATTACATAGAATTCCTGACTCTATAGTTTCTAACAGAGATCCTCGGTTTACTTCGAGATTCTGGGGAAGTTTGCAAGAGGCTCTAAAAACCAAGTTGAGTTTTAGTACTGCTTTTCACCCTCAGACTTATGATCAATCTGAGAGGACCATTCGGACCCTTGAGGGAATGGTCAGGGCGTGTGTGATGGATTTCAAAAGAGCTTGGGACGAGCATTTGCCATTAGTTGAATTTGCTTACAATAATTCATACCATTCAACCATTTAGATGGCCCCTTATAAAGTGCTGTATGGGAGGAGATGTAGAACTCTTATATATTGGGATGAAGAAAGAGAAACGAAGCTAATAGGACTAGAATTGGTTCAGATGTCTGTTGACAAGGTCAAATTAGTTAAGCAAAGGCTTAAAGCGGCTCAGGATAGAATGAAAAGCTATACTGACGCACACCGAAAGGAAATGGAGTATAAAGTCGGTGAGAAGGTCTTCCTTAAGACATCTCCTTGGAAAGGAGTCATGAGATTTAGCAAGAAGGGCAAGTTAAGCCTAAGATATGTGGGTCCTTATGAAATTCTTGAGAGGATTGGACCATTAGCCTATAGGTTGGCATTGCCACAAGAATTATCGCAGATTCATAATGTCTTTCATGTTTCCATGTTGAGGAGATATAGATCAGACCCTTCTCACATCATTCAGACCTTTGAGGATCTGTTAAGAGATGATCTAAGTTATGAGGAGGTTCCAGTGAGATCTTAGATACTAAAGAAAAGGTCCTCAGGAATAAGACAGTTCAACTAGTAAAAGTCCTGTGGAGAAACCATTCTGTAGAAGAGGCCACGTGGGAGCCCTTGAAAGCCATGAAGGAGAGGTATCCATACCTCTTCAATGACTCATGTAAGAATTTCGAGGACGAAATTCTTTTAAGAGGGTGAGTAATGTTGGCCCCCAGATTGTTTTTAGTTAAGCATGATTTAAATAATTATGAGATTTGGATAAGTGAATTTTGGGAGTTAAATTTTTTTATTTATTTATTTTTTATGTCTAAGTTAGTAGAATTTATTTCTTGGGTTAGTTGAATTAAAGGTGGTAAAAATTCATAAAGGGGTATTTTGGGTGGTTTACTTAAGGTTAGAAGCACTAAGACATTAAAGGAAAGGCAAGGTGGACTTTTCTCACTCATTAAGGGTAGAATGGGAAGAGGAAAATGTTGTCTTGTAAAATAGAAGACCAAAAACGTGAATAAAGGAAAGAAGGAGAGAAAACCATAAAAGAGAGAAAGAAAGAAGAGAGGTTTCGGTGAAGTTAAGAAAGAATAGAGTTTTAGGCTAGGTTACATCTTTTCTTAGTCTTAAAGAGAGTTTGAGGTTGCTCCAGAAGGGAAAAAGTAAGAGGAAGGGAAGAGCTTTCTTTAGAGCTAATAATCTCATAAATTGGTTTGATTCAAGGTAAGTTTGATTTCAATCTTTTGGATTTGCAATAGGGTTTTGGTTCATAAAGCTTAAGAAATGTATGGGTTTAAGTATTCTAGAATCAATTTTAGTGAATATGTCTTG
>JANZXR010091376.1:0-10427 GCA_027575705.1 Erythroxylum echinodendron
ACGCCACCCTCGCGGGGCACGGATTCGGGTATCACTGTCGATATCGGGTTCGGGTCCGGCGGGAGTGGGGTGTTACATCTCTCCCAAAAAAATGTCTCAGCCCCTACGTTGAATAACCCAGATGAACACTCCTGTAGCACCTCCCTCTTTCTTTATCTCAAGTTATAGCTACTATTATGATTTTATGAATTAATTTCTAGTCCACTAGTACTATTCACTCATTTAAAACCCGCCTATCTCTACATTGTCATTTTCTATTTAAAAGGCTCCCTATGTCTGCATTGAGCACAAACATTTCAATATATTGCTGCGTCATTTCAGCCTTCTTCTAGTAGCATCTTGCACGTCATTTTTTAGTCTCCTTGTTGCTAGCATTCTCTTCCTCTTTTACTGTCGTTTTGCTCAATGTTTGCTGCATTTTCATCACGTTGCATGGGTTGTCTCATGAAATTTTCATGCATAACTTTTGTGCTTCTTTGTCGTAAATAACTTTAATTTGTTTTCTTTATGTTTTCATTTCTTATCTTCCTCTTGTCTCTATTTGCTTCAATCTTCTTCTTGCTCCAAGAAAACAAGTGAATGTAAATCTTCAAAAAATGACCCAAATTTTGTGCTTTTAACTCACTTTCTTCCGAATTGTGCCTAAAATCATATATGAGTCAAAGTGAGTATCTTAAGCAATTTCATGTCATTAATTGCTAAGTGTTATTGATCGCAAGATTACGTACGCTAAGTTTTAATATTTATAACCTTGGTAATTTCCGCAAGCGCATGGTTCGTTCGTATAGTACCTAAGGTATCGACCCCACTAGGAGGGAAGTCTAGTCCTAAAATCTAAGGTTGTACTAAGTACAATAATACAAAATAAATAAAATAATGTAGAAAATAAATCAATCAAACAATTAATTTCAAGAATTAAATTGGAGAAATCTAAACAAGTAACAAATCACACAATCTAATCCAAAAATCAACCTAGAAATAACCAAATGAGAGAAAGGAATTTTTTAATCCAAAATTAACGAAAATCTAACTGATTATGCAATTATCAAATTAATGGGTCTAGATAGTCTTAAGGTAGATTACTCTTTTTCGAGTTATAATCCTTAACTCTAATTGATAATTCCTAATTTAAATTATAGAATTGTGATCTCTCGATTCACAATTGACCCAAAACCTAAATTACTTATAAAATTGAATAATAACCTACTGGGAACCTATGCTCGATTTCTCATTACACGATTCTACCAAGGACCAAAAGCCCAAAGGTGAGTTTAGACACGAATCAACACTCATCAACAGTTAATTTCAGTAATCATCCCAATTTCACAAATTATTAAAATAGAAATACTATTGGAATGGATTTGTGGAGGCAGCGCCTGTAGGAAACCACCTATTTTGGGAAGTACGTCGCATCCAGCTTCGTCTCCTTGACTCTCTTCCTTCGTCTCCTTCCTTAATCTCTCGACAATTCTCTAGGTTTTTTTCCAAAAAATGGCTTATGTGAATGCTCTTTTTTTAGGCTCTCCAAGGTTGTTGGTTCTGTCGCTTTATGATGTATTTATATTTTGGATGTCCTAGGTTTAAGTCCGGGTTAAAACAGTTCAAAAAATCTTGTGAAACTCGAGTTTTAGCTTCAGCCTAACATAGGCTTGCCTGTCACAATCGTGGCCTATTGTGCCACGATCGTGGGCTATGTTTTTGGCCCGAAACTCTTTACAACTTCTCCATTTTTCACCGTTTACCCTGAAACACTAACAAACACATCAAGGGACCTCAAAAATATAACAATTAAGATCAAAGACTCGTACTAACCCATAAAGATACTTAAACACATAAATACACACTCAATACTCAAATTCGCACTAAATGCCTAACAAATTACACCCTAAAACACAATGGAAATCAAAAATATCAGTTATGGAATAATTTCATAATCAATTAAGCACTTATCAGGACATTCTAGGACACAAAGTAGATAGAGAAAAAGAAGACAGGGAAGAGAGGAGAGAACAAAGAGTAGTCGGGTGAGCAAAAGAAGAAGAATAGAAGAGAGGTGGAAGTAGTGTGAGTCTTCGATCATCTGGGTGAGAACCAAGCAGAAGTAGAAGGCAATAGCTAATGTAGAGAGCTTGGAAGTGGCAGGAGATCATCGTAACTCCCTTATCCGACAACTTGTTTGCTCATTCTGTTACATCTGTTGCTTTATTTCTCTATTGTTTTACTGAACTTACTCCTCTGTTAGTTGATAGACTCATACTCTGTTAGTTATTGATAGTTCATTTTGGTTATTTACTTGGTTTATTGCTTTAATACTTCTCATATACTGATAAAGATGGGATTGAAGTATATTCAAATGATGAATCTTGTTATTTCTAGAATGGGTTGATCACTTTTTCTTGAGGATTAATGTAGCTATTTTAGTCAAATATGCATGATTAAGGGAATAAATTGTTGTCTTATGTTTGCTTTAGTTTTTGAACTGAATGGATGTAAAAGCATAATCAAACATTGCATCATTTTGGTATTAAACAAAGGATCGTGAGAAGAAGTTTAATATGGAACAATGAACTATAGATGCTTAGGTTGAGAATTAGAAATATATTAACTTAAGTGGGTAATTACTAGTTAAGTTTAATAATTAGTTCGGATGATAACTTGTCAAATTCGAAAGTTAGATTTAGTTCATTATTCGAGTTGATGTTAGAACCCAACTTTTAATTTTAATAAGACAATTATCCAATCATTTCCCTTTAATCATGCGTAAGAGATTAAATTAGTGAAATTAATTCTCAAGAGTTTTCCACTTCGATTAATCTATTTGTTTTTTCTAGTTAAATTAGTTTACTTCTTAGTTTAATTTTGTAATTTTCTTTAAAGCCTTCACTCAACAAATCAGGATAAAACGTTTAGGATTTCATCTGTTTTTATTTGTTCAAGGCTCATTTGAGTGGATCAATTTCATCTCCATGGGAAACGACCCTGGGTAATCAACTACAACTACCTCTTATATTTACGAGTAGGATAACCTAGGCATTTTTAAAACTTATTTTTTGCACAATAGTGTCTAGGAACATCATGATCATCCAAATATTCAGAAATACCAAAATGGTTTTAACTAACCTATCTGTGCATCATTTTTTCGTATAATTCAATTCTTTCATCTTACAATGTTTCAATTAGACATAAAGCATGGAATTAATGTCTACTTTAATTTGAGTTTAATCATATTAGTTCTCTACCATTAACTATTGATTTAATTAATGACATTTGTAAACTATTTACAAAGTGTCATTCCACTTTGGTCAAGGATTTCCCAAAACAATACTAATCGATTAGAATAGAACATTCTCCCTAATTACTTTAGAGCGACGAATCTTATCTTGATCACTCATTTATGTTCATATAGTTCATGCTATATTTAGTGACTACAAACTAAATGACCTTAGATTAAAATAGGTCATATGTAGTATCAAAACATAGCAATCCATATACAAGCTAACTTTAGAGACCTAAGTCAAAGGATCATTTATACAATCATCACAACTATAGAAATAAAAATAATGTTCCAAATAGATTTCTTATATCAAGTCAGTTAAATAAACTTCTTCTCTAAGAAGTGCCCACACTTTTGTTTAAGTATCTCCATACTTTAGTCTATGAGATCGACTACTTTCTTCATAATGAAAAACTTTCTATTAATGTAAAGTCTTAATAGAATAATGATTAAGAACAATTTAGGAATAATATAAATGTAATATGAATCTTATAATTATAATTTCAATATAATTTCATTTATAATGTATAATTATTCCATGGACTTTATCATATACCTAAATGTGTACAAGATAAAGAATGTCTTTAAATTATTTTGCTACTAAACTACAACCATTCGATTGGCTATAGAGCAGAAATTAAGAATTTTCCACTTGCACTAAGCTAATCGTTTAAGTATCTTATACCATATCAATATATGACGATTATACTGCTATTAGGAAAGTGACTTAATGAGAGAATTCTACAAGATTCTCTATAATGAGCACTTGCTTAAATCTTATAGCTTTCATCTTAATTATCATCAAGAAAATTTGCTTAAATACATCCTTTGATATTTGGTGAGACCTCAGCTCCTTTTGCATGATCAATGGCTCTAATGTTTCAATATACATTATTGTCTTAATCAATATAAGAAACTATGTCAAGTTCACTAAAGAACTTATTGATCCAATTAATCATTTCAGCTAGATGAAAAATGTATTATGACTTAATTAATAAATATTGCTACATTGGAACCTTTCAAATCTTGAGTAATATTTTTCTTAAGTAAAATAAACCTTAATTAGGATTTACATTTAAAGTAAATATCCTTATCTCTTTAAACTCAAATATTAACTCATACATAGAATAATAAATATCTTCAATACTTCACTAGTATTTGATATCTCAAATACCAAACATCTTTAGTACATGATCTTTATACTTGGACTTGGAATAGGTGAACAACTTCCAATATATCTTTATAGATCTAATTCCCAGAATTAAGATGACAACTTTTCATATCCAATAAGAGTTGTTCTTGGATAATTATATTTCCAATATAAAAATTAGAATTGTTATTCTTTATGAGCAATCTGTCTCCACATACTCTCACTAAAGGGGACAACTATACTTCCATTAACATTCTTATAGAAATGATACATCCACACTCATATACAAAATAAACTCCTTAAAATCAATAAGAAAGTGAATCTTTTAATGTTTTGTAGTCTATCAACTAGACGCCAAATGTATCAATAAAGGCATAAGTTCCAATTGGATGTACTGTCATAAGATTTGAACTTTTTAAATTTCATCTTACTCCCACTACCTATCTTGAGAACCATTCTCCTGTAAGCATATATTGAAACAAACAATTTGTTTAACCGGTTTTAAAGATTATATCCAACATTTAGATGTCTTATAACCTTTTATTATCTAATTTAGTTCGAGATTTAATAGATAATGTATTCTTCAACCAAGCATCATATTCTTGAATTATTAGCTTTGACTCTTTTAAAGATTTTACATTCCATATCTAACATGAAATCTTACTGATTAATTTAATTAGAACTATAGAAGGTAAGTCATTGTATTAGGCATAGTTATAAGAAAAATACTATTGCATTATACAATATCTCGTATCGTATTTTCTTTTCACAAATCCATAATCATATGAAATTTTATTATAAAGTTATTTACCAAAGAATCTCATTCCTTATAGATAATCAAAAATTTAAAACTTATCACAATGACTACATCGAAGTGCTTCAGTATTTTCAATGCTTAATTTCTACTTAGATTTAAACAATTTAACCATTACAAAATTTTAAATAAACATTTTATTTAATACATATGATATATCACATAAAATCATTAGTAATATAATGAAATAAAAGTATCATCTTTTTATGAATTATTATTCCATCCAATACATCAGATGTATAAGATATAACAATTCAATACCATTATCATTCTTTCACCAAAGATTGATTTGGTTATTCCTTTTCATAGATTCATAACTAAAAGGATACAAATACCCTTGTATGTAACTTTATGATTCTCGTTATGTTGATTTAACCAATATGGCTTAAAAAGATACTCTTGATTATCCAACTTTGTATTATTACCATTTATGTTAAACATAAGTCTCCGTTAATCCAACCCATACAAACTGCTTGCATAAAATTGGATCAACTACTTTTACTTAACAATTTATTTCTTATCATACTTTGAACATTATAATAATGTTCAATCTAAATTGAGTATTAAATACTCATAAACATGAACTAAAAATACCTATGATCTTTATCGTATATAGGCAAGAAAAATTATGCAATCATTTTCTTCTCATGATAACAATTATCATTCTAAAGCAAATGCCTTTATTTGATTCTATTTATTGATCTTAATAGTCTAAAATAATACTTTAAACTGTTTGGAAAAAATTAAATTATAATAAATTTATTGATTCCTAAATGAATTAAATTCTTACTCCAAATAGGAAATTATTTTGATTTGAAAACTGTTTCTAATTATCTTGCCTTATTTAACAAATTTTAATTGAAACAATTTTCAATAAATTATGCATCTTATTTATTATAAATTAGAAAACTCTCTTCTTCAAAATTGTACAAGTAACATATTGTAATCTAATTAGAAAAATATTTTTAATCTATTTAGAAATTACTATTCTAATCTCTTTAGAAATTGTTTCCCTTAATTAGAAAACTATTTTCTAAAATTAAAAGGAAACTAATTCCAAAATTAAATAAAACACTTTTAAATTTAATTAAGAAAGTCATTTATATTACTTATTTAGAGATTGATTTCTTAATTAATTAGAAAATATTTCTTTAATAAATTAGAAAACTAGTTTTCAAAAATATTAAAAATGCACATTTTTTAATTAATGAATGAAGAAACTTTTAAAATTTTAAACTAGAAAAATACTTTTTCCTTAAACTCAAGAAACTTATTATTCATCAATAAGAAACAATTTCTAAATAACCTGAATATTAATTCTCTAAAAAATAACATAAATTTAAATTATCTCATTCATATTTAAATAAATAAATTTAATTAAGAATCACTTTTCTTAATTACTTAAGAAAGCAACTTCTTAATTTTAAGGAGTCTAGTTGAAAATAATTAATTAGGAATCAATATAATTACTAATCTTAATCATATTAGGAAAAAATTTATCTTAGTTTTGGAATTGATTTAGTAACTAATTTAATTTAATAATTCAACTTTTAAAAAAATTAAACTAAATTTCAAATCATCCCTTAAAAATCAACCATTTGAAAAACAATTAGAAAATTCTTTTTCAAAATGATTAGATATTTAAACTTGCTTAATCCTAATTAAATTAAAATAAAAGGTTAAAACCTATAAAATAGTATTGTTAGGTGCAAGCTGGGTACACACTAGCGTAATTTTAGTCTAGTGTGTGCATTGTACGCGCTAGGCATATCTATCCCCTAGATACTATTTTCCGTGTGGGGCTCATGTTTTACAGGCACCCCAACGTTTTCACTGATATGAATTCTGTACCGTATCGGCCGGTACCAGACGGTATGTACCGTACTGGCAAAAAAACAATACCAAAATATTATTTTGGTATCGGTTTTAAATGCCGATCTGTACTGGCCAATACCGACTGGTACCAGTCGGTATTATAAATATCGGCCGATACTGAAAAAATTAAAAAATATAGGGACTAAATTTCAAAAATTTTTAATTTTAATTTTAAAAACATAAAATTTTTTGAAAAATTTAAACCATCACGTGTCTTCCCCCCTTCAAATATTTTTAAATTTGTTGGTTAGTTCAATTTTTATTATTATTTTGAAAATAAAATAAATATTTTATTACTAATAATAATTATACATTAAATAAAAAATAAAAATAAATTTTTTTATTTAAATTAATTTTAATATTTTATATCATATTTATTAATAAAGTATTAATAAAATATTTAATTTTCAAAAATAAATAATTTAAAAATTAGTACTTATAAACTAATATTTGTTTTATTTTTATATATCTTGAATTATTAAATCAATTTTGTTGAAATATATAATATATTTTTAAAATATTTTTAAATTTAATTATATTTATTAATAATTATTAAATTAACTTGAAAAATTAAATTAAGATATTTATAATTTCAGTAATAATAATTTTAATTAATGAAATATATAATATATTTAATTGATACTAGATTAAATAATATATGGTTTTGTTTCATATTTTAATTCTACTTAGTTGTTTCCTTGTTACGAGCTCTTATTGTAAATTATAATAATTTGAAAGTTAAGGATAGCTATTATTATTTTTATTAGATATTTTGATGTAATTATTATTTATTATATAATGAAAATTAAAATTGTATTATTTTAAATACTGTATATTGTTCTTAATTTTATATTTTTAATAATAGTTGCCTTTTTTCATATAAATTATGGTTATTATTTATATGTGAAATATCTGAAAATAATTATTATTTTATATTAATTGTGATTATTATTTATTATTTTGATTTTTGAGACTAGGTTAAAAATACACAGTACAATTGTAAAATATGACAATGGACTATTTTGCAATTTTTAAAAAAATTCAGGGACTATTTTATGAATTTAAAAAATTACCTGAAATGGCACCTGGTATTCACGGGTACTGATACAGTATCGTACCAAAACTCAATCTGGTACCAAATTCAATACCGTATTCGTAACATTGATCATTTTCAACCTAAATCGTTGTTGTGATTGCCTAGGAAGGAGGGACGTTGTTGTCACCACCACAGGCAGCCGACAGCTCCTTCACGTTGTTGTCCTTCTCCACGTGTTACTCAACCATCATAGCTTCTATCGCACTTCCTTGACACCACATGCTCCCACACCATCTTCAACGCTTTAACCTATGACCGTCGTTAGCAAACGCCTCTCTAACGAGATCTATTGCCTGCTCGCGCTTCAGGTGCAGGCATAAACCCGCCCTTCGCTTGTCTCGGTTTTACCAATAGTCGCCGCTGGTGGGCAACTGATGCAAGAAAATGCAATATACAGATTCATATACAGATTAGGAATTTCGACTCTTATTATTAGATATTAAACGAATCGTTTTATATTAGTTGAAGCATATATTTTTTGTTACTCCTTAAAGGCCAAGTGTCAGGCTAATAGCAATAGAGTTGTTTACAATAGAATTACAACATACATGCACCAGAATAGGTTATGTTTTACAATAGAATTACAACATACATGCACCAGAATGGGTTATGTAACAACCATGAATAGAATATGACAATTCACGTGACCTCTCTATAATTTCTTGCTATATTCTCTCTCCCTTTCTTGTTTATTTACCTAATTTACTCAAACACCTTGACCATATATTGATTCCCCACTAGAATATATTCGCATAGGGTCAATAACCTTAAAACTTGCACCATTTAGTATCTGAGCAAGTCTTCCTTAGCCTGTGGATAGAGTAGGTTGTACCTGGTCTCAAGATGTCGCGAAGGTCAAGGAAACTCTCAAGTCCTTGGTAAAAGAAACCCACGAGAAGTTTGAGATGATTATGAAGGGCCTGGCTAACAACCAAGCTAAGATAGAGGCCACCACTCAGAAACAGAACACTTAGTTTGATGAACTTAGGAAGCTGATGGCCACTATTAGCACTCAAATGCTTAACCTACAAGCCCCAATAGATGCTAGATCTAAAAGAACCACGAGTCCCACACAAATCCCCGCCAGAGACCACGCCACATCCTCTACCATAACCGTACCAAATCACCCATCTGTTATGCCATCTGCGTTGGTTGCCACTCCACAACGTACCATCTGTTCTCTAACTAGCCTTGCTCAAACCACTTCACTTAATTAACATGCAAGACACTCCCATGATGGGCATTAACAATGTTGCAGCAATCTACCCAAGAAACCTAAAAAAGAATTTCCACAGTTTAATGGTGAAAACATTAATGAATGGTTTTACAAGTGTGAGTAATTTTTTGAGATCTAGCCCATGGATACATATGAGAAGGTCAAATATGCTTCGTACCATTTCAGTAGCATGCCTTTCAATGGCATAGGGCCTATATACGCTTATTGGCGAAACCTATCACTAGGGAGGCGTAGTTGGAGGCAATTTGCAAACAATTTAGCAGTCAAACAGACTCGATGGTAGCCCTTGCCAATCACAAGCGAACCGACTCCTTAGAGGAGTATATCCAAAAGTTTGATAAACTCTAGAATAGGGCGAAGATCACTAAAAAAAAGACCCTAGGAATGTTTAATGCTAGCCTTCAAAAAGACATCAAAAGGGCAGTAGTACATTACAAACCCACCATCCTCATAGATGCCGATGAGGTAGCGAGAACAGAAGATGAGCTACTCAACGAAGAGGCAACTTTTCTAGTGACCCTAAAAATCCAACGATAGCAGTGTTTTGTATGATATTTTAGGGTTTAATTTGTTATGCATTTTGTGTTAAATTGAATGTTGAGCAGGCATTTAGGGTTTCATTATTTTAGTTTTTGTATTTGAGTGTTTTACTGGGTTAGCCTGAATCTTTGAGCTTAAATTGCATATTTTTTAGGTACCTTGTTGTGTGTGCTAGTGTTGCAGGGTAAACAAGGAAGAACGACGAAGATTTGAAGAGTTTCAGGCTAAAAGATATAGGCCACAATCATACATAGTGGCCATGATCGTGACAGAGAAGGAATAGCCAGAAGCAGCCAGGCCACGATCGTGCACCAGGGGCCACGATCATGATAGAGAGTGTCAAGTCAAGCGTAAATTGTAACACCCCACTCCCGCGAACCCGAACCCGATATCGATCGTGATACTCGAATCCGTGCCCCGCGAGGGTGGCGTGTCACATCA
>JANZXR010091427.1:0-10425 GCA_027575705.1 Erythroxylum echinodendron
ATGACTTAAACCATCTATGGGAATATGGAATAGAAACTTTTGATGTTGTTGAAGGCAACACATTTACAATGCGTGCTACTGTATTGTGGACTATTAATGATTTTCCAACTTATGAGAATTTGTCAGGGTAGAGCACTAAAAGGTATATGGCTTGTCCTGTCTGTAATCATCAAATATATTCAACAAGGATACAAAATAAAATATGTTATACGGGTCATCATCGTTATTTGGAACATAGGCATAGATGGTGCAGAAGTAAACAGTTTAATGGCACAGTAGAGTTGGGTGAAGCTTCTATGCAGTTGTTGGGTGATGACATTATTTACCAGCTATCACATTTGGTTAAATTTACACCTGGCAAACACTCAAGTAATAGGAAGTGTAAGAGAAATTAGATCGAACTGAATTGGACTAAAAGAAGCATATTTTTCAGTTTGCATATTGAAAGGAATTATTATTGAGGCATAATTTTGATGTCATGCATATTGAGAAAAATGTTTGTGAGGCCATTTTAGGGACTGTTATGGTAATTGATGGGAAATCCAAAGGCATTATTAAGGGTAGACTAGACTTGGAAGACATAAATATTAGAAAAAAATTGCGTTTGAGAAGAAGAGATGATGGATCCTCATAAATATTAGAAAAGATTTGCATTTGAGAAGAAGAGATGATGAATCTTACTTTATTCCACCTGCTTGTTACAACATGTCAAAAAGTGAGAAACAAACATTCTGTCAGTTCCTCCAATCATTCAAATTTCTTGATAGGTATGCATCTAATATAGGTCGTTGTGTGAATATTAAAAAGGGAAAAGTGTCAGGGTTGAAAAGTCATTATTGTCATATACTTTTGTAGTTGTTACTTCCTGTTGGAATACATAGGTGTTTGCCGAAAGATGTGTCGGTTACTTTAAGTGGGAGAGTTTTTAAGCAATTATGTTGC
The DNA here is from genome assembly GCA_027575705.1 of Erythroxylum echinodendron. Classification (NCBI taxonomy): domain Eukaryota; kingdom Viridiplantae; phylum Streptophyta; class Magnoliopsida; order Malpighiales; family Erythroxylaceae; genus Erythroxylum; species Erythroxylum echinodendron. Next base: position 943 of record JANZXR010091427.1, read on the forward strand.
AAGAAACTTAAAGTTGAAGATCTTGAAAAATTGGAGAAAGACATAGCATTGGTTCTATGTGAGCTTGAACTATTATTCCCCCCACTGTTTTTAGATGTTATGGTCCATTTGGCAATTCATTTAACATATGAAGCAAATCTTTGTGGACCAGTTCAATTTTAATGGATGTTTCCAATTGAAAGGTAATTTATATTAAATTCAAGAAGTTTTTGCTATGTTATTTATTAGTTACAATTCCTAAGTGTTTAATTGTTTATATTTAGGTTTTTATGCTCTCTTAAGCATTATGTACGTAATAGAGCTCGACTAGAGGGGTCTATTACAGAGGCTTATATAGCAAATGAATGCTTGACTTTTTGCTCAATGTACTTAACTGATGTGGAGACAGGATTTAATAGACCAAAACGTAACTTTAATTTCAATGAAGATGGTGGTTTGTCTATTTTCTCCCAAAAGGTGAGATCACTTGGTGTAGGTAAATATGTCGAGTTAAGTAAGGACGAATTCGAAATTTCCCATTAATATTTTTGAACAATTGCGAGAACGTCGATACATACATGGATTACATATATTCCTTTTCATTCAAACAATCATATTACAATTTGCTACATTAATTCATCGATATTACTGTGTTTTTATTTCCCAATAGAGAGCACAAGGACACAATTCGAAACAAAGGGATTGTTAATGTTAAAGAAAGATATAGGCAAAAGTTTATATCATGGTTTAGAAATCGAATAAGTTTCATATTAATTACATATTATGTATATATGAGAATATGTCTCATTCTCATATTTATTCTAAATTTGTCATACAGATGATATGGTTATACAACCGTAACGTGCAAGAAGCGACCATAGCATTATATAGTTTGATATGTGGGCCTCATATTTGTGGAAAGAAATACACAAGTTGCATTGTTAATAGGATGCGATATCACATACAAGATCGAGATAGTTGAGTTAGAGGTCAAAATAGTGGGGTTGTCGTTGAAGGATGTCATAACGACGAAATAATTGACTTCTACGGTGTCATATCTGAAATTATAGAATTGCGCTACATCAAGGATAAGAAGGTTATTCTACTTGAATGCAAACGGTTTGATATAACTGACATAAGAGTAAGCGGGCATGTTATTAGCATAAATGTTAGTAAGATATGGTATGATAATGATCCTTTTGTCCTTGCAACTCAAGCCAAATAAGTTTTCTACGTCAACGATACTGTATTGGGTCACAATTGGAAGGTTGTTCAAAAGTTTCAATAAAGGAATGTCCTTGATTTTTGTGAAAGGGATATTGGTGAATTAGATGAAGATGCTGATGAAATCTATCAAGATAGCGGATTAGAGATCAATAACGAAGGCATTATAGTAGAAGATGTAGATATATTTTCATTCCATAGGAGATATTTCGAGCCAAATATAGTTCAATTGGACGAAATCTAACCTCATTTTATCTTACAAACAGATGAGCACTATATTCAAGATGACTTCGATGACAATGATGATACTTTGCTAGAATATATTAGTGATGAAGAATCAAACGAACTTCTACTTAATGATGATGCTTTTCTATCACTTGATGATGATGATTGAATGTAAGTTTCATTGCTTTTATTGTTTTAAATATTAATAACATAATTATAGGTCTTATATTGTTGATGTTGTAGTTATGTTTATTTATGATGACTAAAAGCATTTTTTAATGTTTCAGTTCAGTTTTTGCTGTAGTTGATGATTTTCTATATTTGTTATCTATTTTCTTATATATAGGCTGATTACAATGGCGCCTGGTCGTAACAAAGGAAAGAGGGTGGTTATAGGCGATGAAGTTTCTCCAACAGAACAACCAGCAATTGCATCATCGCATAAGGAAAGTCAGCAACAACAACATTTTCCAACATCGTCTGGTAGTCATGAGGGATCTTCAGGTTTGTTAATGATAATCAATCATATATACGTTTATGCTCTCATTACATATTTAGTGTGTTTTAATCATTATGTTGTTTTTTCAGGTTCCAATACTGGCCTCAGAAAATGAGGTAGAGGAAAGACAAAAGGCATTGAGTTGCAACAGGTGAATGTTGCAATGAATTCCAAGTTGTCCATGACTATTAAGCCGACCCAAGGGTGCCCAGTTGATAAGATCCAAGCAGTAAAATTGGCCAGTGAGTTGGGCATTGTTGTTCGGAATGAGTTGCTTTGCCTTCAACATGTCAGGTAGTTGAAGCAAGACAACTTGCTGTAAAATGCTTTGGATAAAATTTCGGTATTATTTCAATTCATTTTATTATAAGTATTGCAATTTTACTTTACTAAATTAATAACTTATTTAATATGTGTTTTCACAGATGAAGCTTAATATTGTAGACATCGAGCAGCCTGAGGTTTCAAGCAATGTCGGTTCATTGCTGAAAAAAGGATAAAGGATCACCGCTATCGACTACATAAATATTATCAATCTTTTCCTTCCGATGAAGAGGCCAGGAGACATGTGTCTGAAAGGAAGACTGAAGAAAATTGGAATAAATTGTGTGATTATTGGGCTTCACCGCAGTTTAAGGTTTATTTTCTTCTCTTCATATTTTACTTCCATTAATTGTATTTATACATTTTATGACTAATGCTCTTAATTTAGGAACAGTATCAAAAAGCCAAGGCCAACAGAGCAAAAATGATGACTCTACATAACACTGGCTCCAGATCATTTGTCGTTGTCTAACAAGAATTAGTAAGTATAACGTGTTTAATTTATTATTCTATTTTTTAATACAATAAATTCTAATTGGTTAAATTTTATTTTAATTATTATAGAGTCAAACATAACTCCAAAGGCAACAATGTGATCGGATCACATTGTACAAGCACACGCACTACATGGAAGGGCAAGGCTAGACGTCTGAAGAGGCACAAAGTAATTATGTAAGTACAGATAATTTATATTGCAATTTATTTTCTATATAATATTAACTAATAATTTTTAAGTTAACTCCAATTTTTACTTTACATTGTAGAACCAGATATAGGAGTTGCTGCAAATGTCATTGGTTGAGGGAAATTAGCCCAATATCGATGACATTTGCAGCAATGTCCTTGAAACACGATCGGGTTATATCAAAGGCCTTAGCTATGACCCTAAGCCTGTTGGAGCCTTTTCCTTACAACTAGCATTGTTGACAGCCCTTCAAGAGGAGAACCAGGTACTGAAGACAAAATTAGAATGTACCGAAGAAAAGTTAAATCGGGGACTAAAATAAATTAGCAAGCTTCAAAAATTAGTTAAACAAATGTTAGGTCCTTCATATGTTGGTGCTAATGACTTTGATTCAGACTCTTAGTTTGTAAATGATGTAAATATTGTTTTATATATAATGCATTACACTTTATATGTTTATTCAATTTCAATTTGTGATTATTTACAAAATATAAAATATGTCTTCAAATTTATAATAAATTAAAATAAATTCCATTTTAACAATTATAATAATTATAAATTTCAAAATTAAACTTTGTTACTAAATAATACAAGCTATCAAAAATAATTTGTCAAAAAAGTCTTTAAAATTATAATAAATTTAAATAAATTTGTGTATAAATATTATAATAATTATTGAATTAAAAATTACATTTAGTCACTAAATACTATTAGCTACTAAATTAAATTCGTCACAAAAACTAATTTACTACGTATGAAAAATGTCAGTAAAAATTATTTGCTACAACAGACATTTTGTAGCTAAATGTTTTTCGCTACAAAAAATAAATCGTCACTAAAACATTTTAGCAATTAAAAATAATTCGTCATAAAAGTTTTTTACCTATATTTCAAAAACGTCTTTAAAAACATTTTCCTATAGGATAAATTAGTAGCTAAAAGTTTTTTGCTATCAAAACAAAATCGTCACTAAAAATAAATACCAACTCGTAAGGTTTCATGGGAAAAGCCTTTTATTTACGAAACGTAAACCTCGCACAAAACTATTACTGACATTTTTTTAATCGTTGGTAATGCTTTTTCCTGACGAAATTTGTTTGTCGCAAAAATGTTTTGGCGCCAATTTCTGGTAAACGTCGTCGATGTTATTTTGCTACAGGGACTCGGCGACGATTTGGGCGACGAAATGAAATCGTTGCACATTACTAAATGTGACGATTTTCTCTTCTTTAGCGACGATTGAAATCGTTGATAAATACGCTGTTTGTTGTAGTGTTATAACTTATGGCTTATGGTTATTGCTTTGATTGTATTAACTTATAACCTGGTGTCCCTATTCTGGCGTGTGCTTAGACAATTTTGTAACATTTGGCCTTTGGTAATATTATTACTCAACTTTCAAACAAAATCTTTATTGTTTGATTTTTAAGAAAACAAAAACAAAATGAATCGTTTCTTCCTCTTAACGTATATACATCCTTTTCTCTATTTTCTATATTTCTTCCTTAATTCTTATGTCTGTAATCGAATAACATTTTTTAGCTGCTGTAGTACGCACGAACAGGACAACAACGGTGTTTTTGAGACAAATAGTCGTAACAAACTTCGCGTCGGCTCTTAATATGCTTATTCTAGTAACTGTGAGACAGAATCACTATAACATAACAGACTATTAGCTGCGTTTTCTTTGACGACGAAATGAAAATCGTCTTTTGGCGATGATTTTAAAATTCGTCGCACAAAGTTGTGATTTTGGCGACGTTATAGGATATCGCTGCTAAAGGAGTTTATTTAGTGATGAGATTCTTGAGTCGTTGCGAAAATGCGTAATTTTGCAACGGTTTTAATTTGATATTAATTAACTTATGATTAATTTGATAATTTTTAATTATAAAATCAAGTAAAATTTGAACTTTACTTTATTTTAAGATAATAGCCAAAGAATAAAAAATTAATAATAAATGTTTAAACACAAATAATCTTCCGCACAATAAAAAATTTATTAAAAATATAAGAAACTTATTGGTTCATTTCTATGAGACTTAGGTTGAAAGTTTAGCCTAAAAATGGGATGTTAAGAGTTTTGAAGTAATCTCTAGGATATTTCCTAATTCAGTCATTTAAGTAGTTCATTTGGGGGTCAGGGTCATTTTTTAATTGAAAACAATTCCAATATGTCTAGAATTTCTGCAAGAGGTTAAGCAATACCAGTTGCTTGTTGAGTTTGAAAACTTGGTGTGTCCCGGCTTTTAATTTTCAAATTGTTTATTATTTTTTTTTGAAAATTATGTAATTTCATTAATGAATAATTGGTACATCTACCATCCATTACAAGAAGACAAAATAGTAAATTCCTTAATCCATCAAATACAACAACCAACAGTAATTCCATAGTTTGAATTAGGATAAAACCATTGTGGAAGTTATTACAAGCACCACCTCTCCTTCATCCTCATAGTGATTTTGTGCTGTCGGTATCGAGCTAAGTCTTATGCGGAATAAAACCTTATGATAAATGTCATTATAGCTCATTGCATCTATTACTTTCTTTCTAAGTGTAATATATGATTGCACCAAATCACATCCTCAAAAGCTTAGTGTCACTCTCTTTCTGCAGCTTTAGCGTGGAGGCCCAATTAATTATCCCTAAACATTCCTTTGCCATACATTAAACTCTTAAGTACAAAGAGTATATACTCCATATCTGTGAAGTAAATTCACAGTTGAAAAATAAATGGTTGATGTCTTCTGCATGTAATAAGCTTAGTTCACATTGCTCTTTATCTATAACTCATGTTGATCTAATTACCAGTGCTGGTTTCAAAAAGAGTAAGAAGACAGATATTTGACGGATTGAGATTATCTCTTTATCTATAACTCAGACTATTGGTGTATTCCCTACAATTGATAAGCTAATTGTAGATTTTGTGAAATAATTAATCAAAGACAATATTTATCTTTATATGTTTTTTGTTAATTATATTTGATATTTTAATACTAATTCTAAAATCTTTAGAATAATCTTATGCAATTAAAATTATGATGAGATCATAATTATAGTATTCAATTTGCACATATATTATTTCTAGTTATAATTTGATTAAGATAGGATATTGATGGAATGGTAAAATTAGAACACGTTATATTTTTTCATACGAAGGAAGTAATTAATCTCATAAATTAAAGTATGAAGATATTTAAATAGACGTATGGATGCTAATTAAATAACAGGTTTACTGAACTGACCTAATTATAAAGATCTTAAATGGAATATTACTTATGTATTTGTAGATTTCCTCATTATGATGGTTTTATAATTGATCCTTAGACTTGAGATTATTAAAGTATGTTATATGAGAATTACCATATTTCGATACCATTTATGAATCATTCTATTTAGGCTAGCTCAGTTAGTAATATTTAGATACAGTATAAATCATATACAGATAGTTAAGAAAGTCAAAAAAAGATTTAAATGTTCAAATATTCTTGATAGAAAGTAAAAAAATATTTAAATGTTCAAATATTCTTGATTAGAAATGATTTCAGGAAATCACTAACCAAAGTGAATTGAGATTTTTTTAGAAAATAGTTTTCAAATATTAATTATAAATCAAATTATTAATTAACAAGAACATACATGATTGGGTTTAAAAGAGTAGATACTAATTGCATACTTTATATGCAATTGGAATATTACACTATAAGAAGAAAATTACAAATTCTTGACGGAAAATTCCTGACAAAAAATCTGTTGTAAATTAGCGATTGCATTCGATTTCCCTTGATAAACTTATCAGAAAAAAATGGTATTTTGCAACAGAAAAAATTCTTCGATAAAGGAGGAGGGAATTTATCTGTGAAACTTTGTCGACAGAATTTAGCGACAGAATAGTGAAAGTCGCTGTAAAAATAGGTGTCAATGGTTCAAGGTAAAAATTAACGACGAAGTTTACTGACGAAAAGATTTTCCTTAGGGAAGTTCCTTACAGAAACTCCATTCTGTCAGTAATTTACCTGCGAAACTATTATTCCACAGGTAAATTCAAATGTTTAAATTTAAAGGAAAATGGTTTTTTTATTGTTAATTAAATCAAAAATCTGAAGACCCACCTATCGTTCTTCTTCATTTCCTTCTTCTTTTTCATTGCTCCTTTGTTGTGTTCTTTCATCTACAGTCGTTGTTGCTCATCTTCTTTTGTTCTTCCACTAACTGCTTCCATTGTTTTGGATATACCCTCTTGAGGTTGGTTGTCCACTTAGTACTCTTAGGTTATTTTTTTGGCTTCAATTTTTGTTGGTAAACCATTGTATGTTCGTTGGTATTGTGACTGTGGATTGAGTTGTGAGGGTTTATCTAGGTTGTTAATGGGTCATTGTTTATTGTTATGTGGTTATGTTGGTGAATAATGAAAACAAGATAGTAGTTTTGAAACAAACTATAGGGATGAATTTATGAAGCGTAACAAGTGTTTGGTGAAAGTTCTATCAGATGTCTTTAACATCATTATACATTACCTTCATCTTCCTTAGGTGTTAAACCATCTTTAAAAGGCATAATAATTCTGGGATGGTTTGAACTCTAAGAACCTTATAGCTATAACATCATTAGGATTTTGATATAAAAGTTGTTGGATAATTAACATTTTTATCTATATTTGGTCACATCTTGTTTATTATTGGATCCTTTTTAGCTCTGGCTTTATCTATTGAAGTTTTTTAACATACTTAAAGCTCTTAACTCCTTAAATAGGGACCTTAATTCCTTTAAGAATAACTATATTAAATCATTTTAGTCCTGTAAGGTAATTGTTAAATACGAAAGGTATCAATTTTTTACAACTAATGAAGATATTTTGTAACATAATTAGGGAATTATTTGAGAACCTTGACTTTATAAATTGTACTATACTTTCAAGGAGCTTCGACATCTAATGATCATAACCAAAGCTTTATCTAGTTCCTTTGTTATTAATTATCTAAAGCTTTGTTTATTGCTCTATGCGAAATATCTCTCTTCATGTCTCAACTATATGACTCTTGTTTGCTCTATAAATTCCCTTAAATCATCATAATATTATTTACCATTCACATTTCCTTTAATTTTTGGCCTATAAATAATGGAATTGAAACCTCCTAGTATGATCTACAGTTCATTTATTTTTTAATGGATACTTGCAATTATGTTCCATAACAATTTCTTATATAAATTTAAGTTTGAATCATAGACATAAATGACCATTAATTTATTTTTTTCTTAAATAAACTTCATAGCCATATGAATCATTTAATCACTTGATGCTTACGCTACAATTACTCTTTCATAATGATGGTGTTGGTGGTTTAATACTAAAGACCACTAACTTCCTAAGCATTTGAGCTTAAGCATATTCTCCATGCTCATGTTCGTTTCCAGAAAACCAATTATTGACATAGGATGTGGATTTGATTTGAGGATAAAGGAATAATTATGGGAAAATTTAACTTTTAGTGAGTATTAATTGAGGCAATTCATTATTTTTTTGTTAAATTAAATAGTCACTAAGTTAACAAGAGTTTGTATAAGTAAAATTAAATATTCATTGACTCAACAAGAGTATCTAGTATCAAGTATGTCAAACTTCATTAAATTGATAAGATGTAAAATATGATTCATTTCCATGTGCTAAAAATTTTTCATATTAAGCAAATATTGTGCTTAGTGTTTAGAGAAAAAAATATAAAAAAAAACACATTAATGCAAGTATGGGTCAAAGAAATTGCACTAGTTCTCAAGGAAAAAACATTAAGATATCTATAAGACTTAGGGAATAATATAAAGGAGGACTAGCTAAAAGAACTATAAACAAAATAGTGTTGACAATATTTAAATTTAGTGGTAGACCACCAAGTTGGTTATACAATTTTTTTCATTTTGTTTTATGTTATTGTATGTTGACCATATATAGATAAAGGCTATAAATATGAAAATTTGTTATTTTCAATCTACTTATGGTTTGAATTATTATATATGATCCTTTTTTTTTTCTTAAGTTTGTTTTAATGTCTCTCACATGTCCAACTTCTTTTTTTTGTGTTTATGAGCTGTAAACAATGCAAGTAATAAGTACACTTTATTTGGATAATGAATATGTGATTCCTTTTTTTTTTTCTTTTAGGCTATATAATTTGATTATGGAAATTAGGCATCTTATATGACCTTGATTGCCTCTTCTCTTGAATTAAATTTTTTTGAGAAATTAAATTAATTATATTAATAAAAACAAGAGTTTAAGTGGAAAGAAATGTAACAATCAAAGTTGTTATAACATAAAACAGTAGCAGTAGTAAAACTACTAAGAAAACTAGCACCCAATAAGGAATTAAATATAAGGTAAAGGAAGACCAAGTCTTTGACTATAACATTATAAAATAACTTAATTCATTGAACTTGTTGAAGATCAACCATCCTTAGATTCTGCTTAGCAGAAGTTTGTTAGTTATTAGTAAACCTAAAAAGAGTTTGGGACTGCCATGAACCATCTAATATTTGGTAAAAATAGAACAA
>JANZXR010091458.1:0-10424 GCA_027575705.1 Erythroxylum echinodendron
CCGGACCATCCCGGCCTGTGGCCCGCCATTTTTGTGGTCGGGCTGGGCCGGGCCAAGGGCAGCCCGAGCCCGGCCCGGCCCATTGACATCCCTATCAGTCCTTGACCTATTGCTATGGTATCACTTGTTAAATATGTGGAAGACTAAATTAGATGACAAGAAACTTTTATTATACTAAGTAAAACTTTGGTACATATAATATAACACACAAATTTGACAAAGTTTCAGTCTTACTTATGTCACTCATTCACGTAACACTTGCACTGTTTTCTTTTCTTTTTTGTACCTTTCACTTGGAGAGAATAAGTAGATGACTTTAACTAGTAAAATCAAATTTTGATAAAAATCAAGAACAATAAAATAAAAGATCGATAAAACCAAGCTTTACTAGGAATTTTACAGGATACACATAGATTCTTCATCTTTGATATGGAAAACTTTTCATGGATTTTTGGCTATATTTGTACCATGCCTAAACATATCAGGATAAAACATCTACTAATATTTGACATATTTATCTTGAAGTAGTTCTTTTTGTAAATAGAGAAAGAAATATTAATTAATGGTAATTAAATAACTTGAACATAAAGAGAGAGAGAGAGAGACACAAAAAGAAAGTTAAGTTAACGCATCCACAAAAATGTTAGATATTTTTGATAACGGAGGTCTAATTAAAAAGTTAAGTTAAAGCTGCCAATAAATATTTTGTCGAAATATTTGAATTTACTTTATTTTTTTTTTAGTATTTGAATTTACTTTAATTTTGATGAATCAATTTGATGTTTTTGACCAATCATTTGTGAAGTGCAATTTAATAAAAGCAATAATATTATTTTACAGTTTACGGTGGATAAATGTAACGAATCGCAGGTCATAGGATTTTTTAGCAATAATTGATTCAAGTTTATGGTTAAATTTTAAATTATTTATTTATTTAACAATTAATTTTATACATAATCATTGCTCCTCTAAAGGATTAGTCAACTCAAAAGGTAATAACTTCAACACCGCCCACCCACCCCCACATTGTCCGGCCATGAATATAAACAAAGGCCAAATGGTTCCACGTTTTCCAGTTGAATCATAAACTCATTGCCAAGTAGTATACGAAACCCCCAACCTTATCTTACGGTGATGGAGAACAAGAGTTGTCATGTCATAGTTCTTACATATCCTGCGCAGGGCCACATAAACCCCCTGCTTCAGTTCGCTAAACTATTAGCCTCCAGAGGACTCAAGACCACTTTTGCGACCACCTATTATACTGTCAACTCCATTGATGCACCCAATGTTCACGTCGAGCCCATCTCCGATGGTTTCGATGAAGGTGGGTTCAAGCAAGCCTCAAGTGTGGAAGCCTACCTGGAGTCATTCAAAGCTGTCGGATCAAGAACGTTGGCACAGCTCATAAACAAGTTTGATGCCTCAGGCTCTCCTGTTAGATGTATTGTGTACGACTCCTTGTTGCCTTGGGCTCTCGACGTGGCTAAAGAGTTTGGGATATATGCAGCTACTTTTTTGACGAATTCTGCTTCTGTTTGCTCCATGTACTGGCATATTGTCGATGGTCTATTGACGTTGCCTGTAAACCCTGAAATGGAGAGCTTGTCTTTGCCTGGACTTCCTGTACTGGGCCTTCATGAATTGCCTAGTTTTCTGGCATATCCCACGAACCACTCTGCTTATTTGGCAGTTGTCATGGAGAAGTTCTACAGATTAACTGAAAATGATTGGGTGTTCTGTAACTCCTTTGAAGAGCTGGAGTCTGAGGTGAATGATTCACTTTCCAATTGCATAGTTCCCATAACTAGGAAAATAAATCGATTTCTATATGAAGATATACTAAGAGGGCAATAAACTGATTAGTGTAAGGATTAGCATGCTGTTGGGTTGCTATACGTAACAGATAAGATCTGATAGATATTCCTCCAACACAACATCGATCATTGAAGCATTTTTTACAGAATAATTCATGAAGTTCCAATTTTGTTGTTTTTTTTTTTGGAAAAATCAAAAAGAATTGTGATTATAGTAGAAATTAAAACATTGTTATAACGAGTTCAAGGCTTAAAGCCTACAATCATATTGCAATATGACCTAAGAACAAAACTCCCTAAGGAAGATAGCATGACCATCTGTATACGAGATAACAACGGGAAACATTTATAGGCACTACTAAAGTTTTATCTCACAAGAAAGCTCGTTTATCATTTCTGGTATTTGGGATTTTGCTTTCTCTTCCTAGCAGATTTTCTTTTAGCACATTTAAATTGCACACAAAAATCATCAAGTATGTCAGGGACATGGACAGTAGCTATATCACTATCCTCGGTTTGTTCAATATCCCTTGTCCCCTGATTCTCAGTTTGCCCAACAATTACACCTGAAGTCAGCATATTAGCCCAATCCTTCTGACAATGCTCCAAATATTGGGAGGTAAAATCATTTGCACTACTGTATAGATTCTCCACATAATTTGCACTGAAATTGTCAATAGTTGTCTTTCCTTGAAAAATATGTGTGATAACTTGCTCAGTCTTCAAACTAACTAGTTGATTACTATTGTCTTCCTCACCATTAACTACATCCACAGTACCATCAAGCACACCTGCAGCATCACTAGTAGTTTCATCCTCTGCAAAAAAGCTATCTGTAACAACCTTAGATGTCCCAACTTGCAACAACTCCGTTACTGTCTCCACATTTGTATCAAGCATGCTTGTTTCTGCCAAAGGATTATATTTTGTTTCTGCTGTCGTGGCCTTTGCAGTTTTCAATTTGTCATTACTGTCGGCCAGTCTATCGGCAACCACAACGTAGACCATAGGTGTCTCTGCACCAACATCAGCAAATTAAGCAGTAGTCACAATAGTACTCTGTTTCAGAAGATTCTGTGTTGGTATCTTTCTAGTAGTCTCTAATTGAAAGGTCCTTCCAGTTGGTTGCCACTGCTTGTTGGCATTTGGTTTCCAAGGGTAAGATAACTATATAGTCTTCATAACTATTGCACCCTTATCTCCCACACTCATCACCGAAAGATTATTCGGAAGAATCGTTGACTTAGGTGTCTCAATACACACTTTTGTATAGCCTATCCTTTTCATATATATTGTTTGAGAATCAAAGTTTAGAGGTTTTCTTAAGGAGCTCGCCACATAATTCAACCCTTGGAGCGTCCATAATTCCATAGGCAAGTTATGAAAGTGGACCCATAGTAGAAATTTGTCTACCAAACCTTTATCCGTGTCCATGCCCAGACTCCATTGTTGCAAGAATAAAGGTTGACCTCCAATGTACCATAGACCTTGTTCGGTGATTTCCTGCACATCAAAATCCTTGTCAAATTTGAAGAGAAAAGACACATCCTTACATAACAGAACCTTCTCAGTCCCTTGAAACTCCACCTGGCTCGAGCCCAAGCATTCACCACTAGGAATGCTGGCCTCTTGGTCCAAACATAATTATATAAAAATGATTACAATTATAATGTGATAGATTGTTTAGATTTTGGGTGATTTATCAGGGATTTTTCAGTCATGTAACGAAAGAAAGGAGGAATAAGTAAGTCAGAATCTTTGGAATTGAAGAAAGAAGGAAATTAGATTGCATTGTATAATAGTCTTATTTGCATCTGAAGCTTATGATTCTTTAAAGGCCAAAAGTTCCTGGTTTACCTATAACATTAGATTTCATTCATATTTCATCTGCCTATTCATTAATAGTCGTCTAAAGATCAGGTTTTTTAATATGTTCACTGCTCTTTCTATTGAAAAGCTGGTGAAGGCCATGAAGGGACTATGGCCAGTGAAGATGATCGGTCCAATGGTGCCATCTGCCTACCTCGACCAACAAATTGAAGGAGATACAGCTTATGGGGCAAGTCTATGGGAACCAACCACTGATCAGTGCCTGAAATGGTTAGAGACAAAACCATCTGGGTCTGTCCTATACGTGTCTTTTGGAAGCATGGCAACTGTATCAGATGAACAGGTTCAAGAAATAGCATGGGGTCTTAAAGCAAGCAACAGGCCCTTTATGTGGGTTCTTAAGGGGTCAGAGAACAAGTTACCAGGCGAGTTTATGGACTCAATTGGCAAGACGGGGCTTGTTGTGACGTGGTGCAACCAACTACAAGTTCTTGCTCACAAAGCTGTGGGTTGCTTTGTCACGCACTGTGGATGGAATTCGATATTAGAGGCATTGAGCCTCGGGGTGCCAATGGTATGTGTGGCTCAGGGTACTGATCAGCCAACTAATGCCAGGTTTGTGGAGGATATATGGAAGGTGGGAGTGAGAGCCAAGAGAAACGAAGAGGGGATCCTGACTAGGAAAGAGCTTTACGGGTGCATAAGGCAAGTTATGGAAGGAGAGAGTAGTAGACAAGTTAGGGAAAATACCAACAAATGGACAGAGCTTGCCAAGAAAGCTGTCAGCAGAGGTGGAAGTTCTGATAGGAATATTAGTGAATTTTTGGCGAAGGTGATGGAGAGAAACAAAGCATAGGTGCCACTATCCTTCAAGAATCAATGAAATGGAGCTAAAATTCACTTTGGTTGCTCGACGACTGAGAGTCATTAAACCTACCAGGAAATCATACAAAGTTATAAAAGAATGCGAATAACAGACAAGCCTGCACTTGTTTTCGTTACATTCAACTCATGTTTACATATGTTACGCTCGTCTCCTAAACCATGATATCTGAAGCAGTTCACGTATACAAAGTACTTTCTTATGATCCACGAAATGCAAGTGTACAAGGGTGAAAAGCTTTCGTTTGTATTTATGTGAAAAATCAGGTCACGTCACAATCAGAAAAAGACTACCCAACACAATTTCCTGTGAAGAGAGATAAGTACTTGTCCGCTAAGGCCACGGCAGACCATTGTAAGTGATCGAGCTAGGCAGACGTCACGAATAATTATAAATAGGACTGCAATTGATCGAGCTAAGCAGATGTCACGAATAACTATGAAAAACCTCACATCTTACAGGAACTGCTGTCACCGCATGCCTCATCCTGCGACAAAATTTCAGCCATCTCTCAAAAAACCAAATACCTCCCAATCAACAAAAGCTTTTCCAGCAAGAGCTATGCAACCTAGCATACTAGGAAAGATGGCAACAGTTCCTTTTTTCTGGCAATTGCTAACTAACAAATGAAATTCATGTACATATACTACTTACTTTCTCTCGCTCCCCAATAGCAATAGGGTATACTGTATAATTCCCGGATAGCTGGGATTGTCTTGGAGATAAGAGGAAGGCTATCTCCAACTGCATAACCCCATATTGGCTTGATGGGCCTTTTTAGACTTAAGAAAAGGTCTCCTAAAACATTTCCTATATGGTTATATGTACACATTTTAAAGTTCAAGGTCATATCAGATGGAGCACTCGTTTGTTTAAAGGAAATTTCTAAGCCTCGTATGCAAATCCAAATCAATAGAACTGCTTTCCTGCCACCATCTTGGAGCTACTTTATTAATTGGCCTTTATGTTTTTTATTGAACAGGAATTTACTCTATATTTACTTGCCCAAATAAAAAGGTTATCAAAACATAAACAGAATAGTTAATAATGGGAAATTTCTTTAATATTCCTACCTTTTTCTTTCGTGCTTCCAGAATTTCTTGCAATGGTGGTCGGCCTGAAAGTAAGAGAACCGTGTGGTTGAAATGTTATAACAAGGAAAGAATAGCTACGAATGGACACTGAAATGGGGGTAAGAGGCATATTATACCAGTTATTTGAAGACGATACTTAGCCCAGACACCATAAATAGCATCAGCTATAGTTCCTATCTGTAAATAGCATGATTTCCTGTCACTGGCAAGTGGAAATAGAAAATAACAGGCTCAAAAGGAAAATACTAGATCTAGGAAACTGCATTATTAAAGATTGATGCTTACAGGTTCATATTTGGTGATGGCATAAACCCATCCAAGACCAACTTGTTCATACAGTTTCCTGAATGCCTGCAGAAGTTAAGATATATGTCATCAGTTCTGGATGGCTTAACTTATAGTGCCTCAGCACTCATAGATGAACCGACTAGTTTCATTATATCCCTTTATTTAGCATATCCGGTCTTTATTGTTTATATATGTTAAGCAGTTTCTTCACCTTATTAATATCAGTGGCAACAAATCAGATCATCAGAGCAAGAACTCTGATTAGGCATTAATGACACTTGATTTTCTATTTAGGCAATGGCACTAATTAAGGCCTCAAAACATTTTTAGCACTCTAAAATTTGCTTTAGACTATGTTTGGTTGGACATAAAGTTTTTAATAGAATAGAATAGTTTATAATGAAATGGAATATAAATGGATGTAATATTAAAAAAATATTGTTTGGGAAGAATGGAAGGGTTCATAATGTAATATAGTGAAATGTTGTTTGAAAGAAGGGTTCATAATGTAATATAGATGTTGTTTGAAAGAAGAGTTCATAATATAATATAGTAAAATATTATTTATCATTTCACATTCCATCCTAAACCTCCTAAATCGGAGTTAACTTATTTTTATTGTTTATAATGAAATAGGATGTAATGTGAAACCTTCCCTTTCCATCCTATTCATTCCATTTCATTATAAACCCTCCTACCAAACGATAGGAATAATATTTCATTCCATTAATAACCACCCAACCAAACATAGCCCTAGACAACTAAAAGCAAAATTATTGAAGGATGAACTAGCTTAAATTGCTATGCTCGCAACTGTCCAATCATAAACTTCTCTATAGTATGCAAGCATCTAAAGGAGTTCTGAATAGCTCCCTGATGGTTGCACTGGATCATAAAGGAAGTACGGACTTAATAACAAAACAGCACAATCTGTTAGTCATCCATCAATTAAGAAGCAGACATTAACACTAATCTAGAACCAGACGTGTTAATATTAGAACCAGACCACTTAAGAGTTAAGGCTTACTTCCACATCAGTGACCACTGTTCCATCTGAAAGGATTGCGTGAATTCTTCCCATAACCTACAAAAAAACAACCACCCTTACAACTGCTACTGTAAATTCTTCAATAAAGACTATAATACTGCAGCATTGTATAAACAGTTGACATACAGTCTTGTAATCCAGTCCTTGATTGTCCTCTGGAGAGTATTCGTCGGAGCTTATGTCTACAAACTTGATAGTACCATAGCTTTTATTCCTCTCCCTTAACATATTGACCTGACATTGGAATTTAGTTTCACAAACAAGCTAAGATTCTAAAGCCAATGGAAAGTAAACAATCGGAATTAATGTGTCACTAAGTTGCGTACCTCGCGCATGCAAAGTGGGCAATCTCCATCGTACAGCATTTTAATCTTCCAATTCTCCGGCAACTTTCCCTCACTTTCTTTCTTTTTGGTTATAGCATCCACGGTAGCCTCATGCACTGCACGTATTGGTCCTATTGGATATCTGAACTCTGCAAATAAGCAATCAGCCACATTTACAACAATTCTTCACCTCTTTAACAACACAAGAGATCAACCCAGTTCAGAAATCTTCCAGAACAAGAAAATGATGCACCTACGAGAACAAACTGATTCCAGAAACTAATCAAAATAGCGGGTATAAAGACGAACAATATACTTGCCGATTTGAAAACAGGGGTGTGAGCGAGATAGCTGGAGGCGAAGTGAAGGGAATTGGTGAAATCTGAAGCTCAAACGGTTGGTAATTGAGTTGATAACAAGTTGGTTTCTTTGTCTCGCTAAGTTGCACATTCTCATCGCCATCTTACGTTGTGTGGCTTCGAAACCACAAACCAGAGTTGTATGTTGGCCATGGATTCAGAGAGTTTAGTTTAGTTTCATTCATAGGTACTCCTTCAAGTACGTGGCAATTTAAGGACTCACTAAAATTTACAAGTACGTGGCAATTTAAGGACTCGCTAAAATTTACAGGCATGCCCTCTTGTCCTAATGTTTGTGGACCAAAATAATTAATTTGTTGATTGAAATTCTGTAGAATTTGAATTCCAAAATTAATTAACATGCTTAAATTTTCATTCCTCAAACTAACTTCTTCCACATATAAAAATAGAAATGAGTATATTATTATTATTTTTAATTCCATTTTAAATTTTATTAATTATTATATTATGAGACTTCTATTAATATGTTTTAACAAAATTTTACATGACATTAACGCATTCTAACTGAACATATAATCAATAAATTGTATTATTTAATTTAAATGCCAAATATAATTTTTGTTAAGAATATTAAAATATAAGAATCAAATTAGAGAATATAATAATGACTTAAATAAAATATAGTATTAAATTAAGAAAATAAAAATATATTTATCTAATTTTGTTACTTTTATAAAATCTAGAAAATAAAAAAGATATTAATATTATTGTTAGTATTATTATTATTATTTTGTGATTGGAAGGTCCCAGAAAAATAATGTGAGAATGAAGCCACAAAGAGGTGTGAATAACCCTCACGTTAAGTGCCCAACGAGCCCCAACTGCTAAAGCAGATTGGAGCAAAGAGTATATTTATGATTTAAAATTACAACCCTTCACAAGGGCTTTTTGGAAGGCTCAGTGGTGTCAGAGCCACCATGTTTCGACCTGGGTCGTCTCATGTTGTGAGTTCGAATCCTAGAAATGAAATGTGAGAATGGGACCGTAGTACCATTGCGTCAGAGTTGCACAAGTGGAGTATAGTAGTTGTATAAGTGATTTGGTATGCTAACCCTTCACAAGGCATTTTGAGGGGCTCAGTGATATCAGAGCCATCAGGTAACGCCTGGGTTTGCCCAGTATTGTAAGTTCGAATCCCAGAGAAATAATGTGAGAATGGAGTCACAGTGCAGTGTGAGCAACCCTCACACTAAGTGCCTAATGGGCCCCAACTGCTAAAGCAGGATGGAGCGGGGGATATATATAGGATTTGATATTACAAACCTTCACAAGGCTGTGGTATCAGAGTCATCGTCATATGTTGGCAGGCAGTAACATTGTATCTCAATATAGGCTTGGTGAGTAGGAAGAGAACCATAAGATATGAAACACTATCTAATTTGTCTATGTTTAGTTTACCTTCTCATGTTAAGTGTGTGTTGTCTAATAAAATAGAAAACTTAGTAGAAATTACTCATGTTCATGTTGAAAATCGTATTTGTGAGTCGTCTTTACCTTTGTTAAGTCCGTACAATATTTATTCTCTTGATCATTCTTGGACAAGGAGTATACGTACTATCTTGTCTACGTCTCGTTCTAAAGTCAAGGAAATCATCCAGAGTTCCATATTAGAACAGCGTGGTCTCAGATTTACAACAACAAAACAGTACGTGAAGCTTGAAATAGAAAAGGAGTTGATCTCTCTTTGGAGAGAACACAACAATACACATCTTCATGTAGGGGCTATACGCCTTGTTCTCACGCTTCATGAAAGAAAAGAAATACCTACTATAGCCACTATATCTCTTCTAGACACTGCCTACATAACGTACCAAAATGCCTTGATTGGTACCCTACTGACTACTCTTAACAATGAAAGTGTCATACTAACGTCCCACTTTATCTGAACAACTGCAAGTCCAGATCCATATCACTGGAGCAGATCAAGATCTTACAACCATCATGGCTACTCTACAGAACTAGATGATCTATCATCTGCAGAATCATGCTTCGGACCTCAATTTTCCAAATTCTCCTTCGGATACTCTTTACATGGTTGTTGATCGTTCTAATGATCAAACTAATATCCTCCAGATCCCGAAGCAGCTACCAGCAGTGGAGCTTGAAAAGTTGATGCCTACTGAATGGATCGCCAATTATCAAAAGGTATTCCACGCGCCTCATTGACACCCTTTTCATACAACAACTCTTTCGATTTTGAAGACATTAAAGGATAGAACGGTTAAGTCCATCTATGCAAAGCCCAATGAAGATCCAACTGGTCCATCTACTTCTGGGGCTATTCTTATGTTCCAACTTGTATTATCACATACAGAAAGTAAATCTGGTCCTCCAATTCATTATTTCAATTCTAACGGAGATCTAGTTTATATTAGCCATCATCGTGGACATTTTGTATGGGATGTTGACCCATTTATATGCAATCTCGATTGTGAAGTATGTCTCAATCCTGAGTCAGATAGTAACGATGATGATGATCGTTATAGAAGATAAAGGAAGAAGAAAATGTCTAAAAATCGTTGTATACCTTCACCACAATATCATCTAAACAAGGATGATTCGGATCCAGATTGTAACATCCCGTTTCCAGATAACGGGTTGAATTATAAAAAACGGGTATATGAGAAGACCAATCAGAGAAATTAGGACAATACATCTGATGCTCGTGCAATTGTGAAAATGTGATTTTTGCACATGAAAAATATCTGTACATGCATTCATGACATTCTTCTCGGTATAAGTGTGAATAAATGTGAAT
>JANZXR010091469.1:0-10423 GCA_027575705.1 Erythroxylum echinodendron
TGTACAGACTGTACAGTTTGATGGTGTATAAACTGTTGATTTTGAGTAATGAAAAGAGGAAGAGTTTGGTTTTAAAATATTGTGATTTACAATTACTGTTTTAATTATTCAATTGTTATGATGCCATATGGAGTATTGTAGTGATGGCACGTAGCTCTCCCTTATCATAGGATATGTATCGGAATGACCTACGGGCGTCTCGGTGCGTACCCTATGGTGAGGGAGTGTTACATATGTTCTACTTTAGGTTCAACATTGGGCAAATCTAAAGTTGATAGTCTAAAATGAGCTACTAAAGGTGTGCAAATATGCTTGGCATCCATTATATTAAATCGTTCTCACCTTTTTCATGTAATTCTTCTAAGACAAATACAACTTCTTCTCTTCTCAGTTCCTTATGATTTCCTTGCCAAGCATTTTTTGTTGTAGCTCCTAAATCTTTCATTTCAAACTTACTCCTTAACATCTCCTTCATCCTATCAACATCACTTTTATCATTTTCCACCAACAACATATCATCAACATATAGCAAAAGATAGATTAACGAGCCCTTTTTACATTTTTTTAAGAATTTTAAAACCTTAAATACCATTGGTGAGGTGATTGTTTCAAACCATACAAGGATTGTTTAAGTAGATAAACATGATCCTCTTTCCCTTTGACCATAAACCCATTGGGCTGATGCTTATAGATTCCCTTCTCAAGCTCATCATATAGGAAAGTTTTTTATGTCAAGCTAGTCAAGCTCCAAGTTATGTATTGCAACAAAAGCCAAAAGAGTACAAATAGATGTGTGTCTAATAATAAGTGAGAAGATATCATTATATCAACCCTAAGAATTTGAGTGAACCTGTAATCTACCCCCTTGCTTTCCATCTTAGCTTTTCAACCCTTGGAGTTCCCTCCTGGAACTTGTATACCCATTTACAATCAATAATCCTTTTGTTCACAGGTGGTCTTATAAGTTCCTAAGTTTAATTTTTGTGAAGAGAATCCATTTCCTCTTTTATAGCAGTAAGCCAATTGGCAAAATCCTTGCAAGTTATGCCTTAATTATAAGAATATAGTTCATATTCCTTATCCATTTCTGCAACATTCAATACAAAGGATGCCATCTCCTCAAAGCCATATTTAACTGGAGGCTTAATTACTCTCGTGGTCCTGTCTTAAGCTATAAGATGGTGCTCCATATATTGTCCAATCTCCTCCTCCTCCGGGGTGTATGTAGAAGGAGTATTTAACTTTGACATTGATGGCATTATCATTATCTGACTCAAATTACACCTTAATTGAATCATCTTTTTTTTTCCAGCTTATTTAAAAATCTAAGAAACACTCTTCGTTATAAAGAAAAAATATCCATTAAAAGTAACATCACTACTTATAAGAAAATTAGATGCAATTAGGTCCTATAATTTGAAACCTTTACCCCAACTGTATATCTAAGAAAGATACACTTGCTATCCCTTAGTTCTACTATCTTATTGTTCACATAAACATATACAAGACACCCAGACATCCTCAAATTTAAATAATCTAGAAGCTTATATGCCCTCATCTCCTCTGGTGTCTTCAAAGTAGTGGAACTATATAGTGCGATTAATAATATAAGCGGCCATATGAAGAATCAAATCCAAAAACTCATTACTCAAACTAGCTTGTGACAGTATGTAATGAGCCTTTTCTATAAAGATCATATTCATCTTCTTGTCGACCCATTCTGTTATAGTCTTCTAACATAGGTTATGTGTCTTTCTATACCTCATTTATGAAAATTTAGTGATTTCCTTTTCATAGAATTCAAGGTCTTTTTCTATCCTTAATCTCTTTACCTACTTATTGATCTGCTTCTCTATCAATGTCTTCCATCTTTTAAAGTCCACAAGGACATCATTTTTATGTTTCAAGAAATAAGCCTATATGTTACTCAAATAATCATCAATGAAAGTCAACAAACTTCGAGAGCTACCCTTGAATACTTTCCTTAATGGCCCCAAAAAATCATAGTGAATATAATTAAGAGTACCTATTGTTCTGTGGATGCCTATTCTAAAACTAACCCCCTTTTATTTTCCAAAGATTTAGTGCTCATAAAAATCCAACAACCCAGTACTCAGCCTATCTAGTAAACTTCTCTTCAAAAGTTTTATAACTCCTTTGATGCTTATATGTCCTATTCTCATCTGCCATAACCTAGTGAGCTCTAAATCCAACATTTAAGATTTTGCAACACTAGCAGTCCCCATAATTATTCAATCCAAGAGCTTATACAATGCCTCCACTTTCTTTCCCCTCATTGCAGCAAAAGCTCCCTTGGTCACCTTGAGAACTCCTTCTTCAATGGAGCAATGGTACACATTGTTGTCCAAAGTACTTAGCAATATCAAGTTCCTTTTTATATCAGGAATGTGACTAACATTGGTCAATGTTATCATCACACCATCATGCATCCTGATTTTCATTGCCCTAATTCTAATAAACTTGCAAGCAACATCATTGCCTATCAAGATAACTCCACCTCTGATTGATTCATAAGTGCAGAATTGGTTTTTGTTAAGAAAGATATGATAGGAGCACCTAGAGTCCAAATTCCATTTATCATGAATTTTAGAACTAACTACACATATAATGAGAACATCTCCATCACAGTCATCCTGAACCAAACTAGCTTCATCCTGGTTTTATTTAGTTGTATGATGTTTATTTTTCTTGTTCTTTTCTAGAGATTATTTTCTAATGTGACCTTTATTATGGTACCAATGGTATGTCATATTTTTCTACCTTGATTTAGACATTTTTCGAGATTTTTTACCTTTTTTTTCCTCCAATCTATCCCTTGTTGCTACCAATCCATCACTTATTAAACTTAGTAGTCAATTGTTTTCCAATAAGGTCCCATTGCAACAAGGCATTTTCATATCCGTAAGAGAGATTTCATCATGTCTATACAACATAATTTCTTGAAAATGTTTATATTCGTTAGGTAAGGAGCACAACAAAGTTATCACAAGATCATCATTATCTAATTTAACATCTATGTTTTATAGGTCTATTACAATAGAGTCAAACTCTTCCAAATAAGGTTTCAAAGAGTTACCCTCCTCTAATTTGAGATCGTGTAGTCGACTGTTCAATAAGAGATGATTGGTAACACTCTTGGTCATATAAAGTGACTCAAGTTTTAGTCAAATGCTAGCAGTTATCTCCTCTTTTACCACTTTCTGCAAAACATCATTCAAGAGACATAGTTGTATGGTAGATAATACCTTTAATTCTTTAAACTGCTCATTATTTAAATTTTGATCAAACTTCTCAATGTCAAATTTTTTAGCGTCTTGATCACAAATCTCTAAACCCTAAGAGCTCTTATACTAATTTTCTATAAATAAATTCAATTTGTTTTGTTTATGAGGATCAATCAATCTAAGTCTCAAAAAGTAAAAACACAGTGATTTTTTACGTGGAAAACTCCTTTTGTGTAAAGAATAAAAACTGATGGTTTAGAAATCAGACCGAACATTAAACTTGTTAAGAAAAGGTTTAAGGTCTAACCGATTTAAACCACTATAAAACCGATATATAATAAATAAAAAGTAAAAATTATTGTTGGACCCCATTTTCGGAGCCCAACATCAGACTTGGGATCGTGAAGCTTGAGCATGGAGGAGGGCTTAGAAGTTGGAGATTTGAAAGAAAAATCATTCAGAAGTAAAGGCGTGCTTCGCAATGGCGAACTTATGCGGGAAAGAACTCTTTGGGAATTTTACGCCGCGGTGGACATATTGAACTTCGCCGTGGTAAATCCAAAATTTTATTTTCGCCGCGGTGAACTCACCATGCCAACAAAAATAAAGAACTTCAGGTTAATTATGCCGCAGCGAACTCTTCGCTGAAAACCCCTGTGACAGAACCCATAACCCAAACTACTTGTCTTACTAAAATTTAAATTTAAAATCTTTCAACCAAATTCATTTATACAACCCAAAAACAAAATTGGATAAGAACCTAACCACAAACAAACTCTCAAAATCTTAAGCTCATTTCCAAAATTGAATACTTTGCGAAAACATGAAAATCACAGCCAAAACCAAACGTATATTTCATTAATAACAAAAATAAGAGTTTTACAAAGGCTTAATGGCATTTCAAGCCACAATACAACATTTGCTTCATAATCCAAAATACAGAAGATACTTGAAATAAAACTATACCCTTAAATTCCCAAAACCTAACTCAAAATTCAAAAGTATGCAAATTCAGAGTGATGTCGTAACCCTTGACTACTCCATCTTTTTCTCCTCACCTGAAGATGGGACGAAATTGGAAGCGGGTGAGCTTAAAGCTCGTAGGTAACAATTTTATAATCGAGAAACAAGCAAAAACCATTTGCAAAACTCATTTCCATTTTAAATTTTTGGAAACCATTATAATTTCGCATAAAAAATCACCAAACACTTATTTCTCAAAATTCTCATTTTATCAAACGGCTTATGAGCAATTATAAATCATGTATGCATTCAACTTGCTAACATATAAGCACATCAAAATGTTTTGGGTGGATCCAAAATAGAACGCACCACACATTTCTCATAAGGGTCCTGTGTAGCCGTGAACAGAACGTACTATCGCAATTCTACTTAATGATCTTGCGTTGCTGTGAACTTATGGGAGTCCATGAAGGAGCTCCATGCCACTAGCGGGCTAGTAGGAGAAGCCTTTACTTAGTCAACGTGCACGTGATAAAACTTAGAGGACCACCACAAACTCACATAACACATAATTCATAACTTGTAAACTTGTTTCCCAAAATGGCAATTCTTGAAAACTTGCTTTTCATAGACATGAAGTATTTCGAAAACATGATTTCATAACCTTGCGTCTTTTCAAAAAGAAACATTTTCAAAATCTTTTCATAAATCATCAACACAATTCATGTAGCAAACATACAACAATTTCACAATCCAACCAAGAGCAAATAAATGCAACATCTACGATGCAAATGAAACCATTAAGCTTCTTTGATTCAAAGAAAACAATAAGTGGCTTATTTATCCTATTATAAAAATGTACCCACCTTGAATTTCTTGCTTATAGACTTGCTTAGGGATGTCTTTGTTCTTGCTCCTTTTGCCTCTCTTGCCTCACTTGATTTCCTTAAACAATACCAAAATCCCAATTTCAGTAGGAATTCCAATTTGAGAACCCTAAGAAAATACATTTGATAACTCTTTCTTCTATAAAATACTCCCCATTGTCTTAAGTTTCTAATGACACCAAAATCATTCCGTTTGGTTCAGTAATCTAAAAGTTATTCCCCAAAAATCTTCAGGCTACTCTTATACTAAGACAACATTCTATGTTCAACTTCCATCCCAATATTGGAATCATTAGAAACTGAATTAGAACTCCATTTCATTATACAAGTTGTATCCCTGTGTCTCTAGTTTACACCAAATTAAAAAACATCTCATTTGGATAATTACACAAAAAGTTATGTCTAAAATACCAAAAGTATGTTCTGTGCAGGAAAAATTAGATGTCGCCACTGCAAAACCCAGAAGTTCGCCGCTGCGAAATTGTCCAAACTAAGAACATGTTTTGCTACATTTTCAACTTTTTAACCTTCCTCTTTCATATATAACCCATCTTAAACCTAAACCATATTTTCTACTTCATTTTCAACTTCATTTCAACCCAATATCACTCAAAACAAATTCATAAACTAGATTTGATTATTAACCCTAAAAGAGAACACTTTCCTATATCATTCATCAACAACTTTCTACCCATATTCAACTTCCTTTGAGTTTCATTTAACCAAACCCATGAAATTTAAAGTATAACTTACTTGTTAAACCTTCAATTTCTTCAAAATCTTCAAGATCTCCAATCCCTAACTTTTCTCTACTTCTCTTCTTCTCACCCACGACACTCTCTTCTTTTTCTCTTCTATCTTCTAATTTCGTTTTTCTTCCTCTTAAAATGCAAGACCACATTTTCATCTTCCAATTCTACCCTTAATAAGCATAAAATGTCCATTTTTCCCTTCCTTATATGCTTATGGCCTTTTATACTTAAGTGTCTTGCTAAAAAAGCCCTTGAACATTCTTATAATCTTAACACTTTAAATTAATCAACCTATGTCATATAATCTTACTAACATTTACATAATAATTAACTCAAAATAAAATTAACCCATCAAAACATCATAATTCATGTAAATCATGCTTAACTAAAGAAAAAAATCTAGGGGCAACAATTATAAGAATAAGCAAAAAAAATAGTATGAAATAAAATACTTTATGGAAATAAAATGCACTAAAAATGAATATTAATATATTATAAACTTATAATAAATATAATAATTTAAATTAAGATTGAATCTAACACAAAATTTAAAATAAAAATAAAAATAAAAAATTGTATTTCTATATTATTATTTATTTAAAGACTTACAAAAGTTGAAGTATATTTAAAGAAAGTCAATGGTAAGGACACTAACTTTATTCTAACTTCTTTTTAATGCCCTTTAAGCATAGATCTTTATATTTTAAATATTACTTTTAACATATTCTTAAATTATCTTAAGAAAAATTACTCAAATATACTAATTAACAATTCAATTTGTTAAACAAATTTATGATAAAAATAATAATTAGTTTTTAATAGTAATAATTTAAAAAATTCAATGAAAATATAAAGAGATAAGTAAAGAACTTAAAATTTTGACAAATATAATTTATTAGTGAAATTAAACAATTTTAATATTTTTAAGGATAACAATAATAATTGATTTTGAGCAATAATAATTAAATATTTTAATTAAAATATAAAGAGATAAAGAAAGAATAAAAATTTTGAAAATATAATTTGTTACTTAGATTGTTTGAGAGACTTGAAAAAACAATAAATTCATTGAAAAGTAAAAAAATATATGACAAGACTTTTAAAGCTAATAAAGAAGCAAAGAAAGAAGTGTATCTTGTCTTAGGAAAGAGGAAGCTTTTGAATTGCCTAATTAATACATGGGCATATTCTCGATAAAAAGCAATAAATAATAACATTTATTTTCTCTTTTTCTGTGTTATTTATTTTTTCAAAATTTTGGTTCTTCATTGTTCAAGAAAATCGATCAATTTTTGTTAAAAAAATTAGTCAATTTTTCCTCATAAGGAGTTATAAACACAAATCGGACCAAAAGTTAAGTTGGTTCATATTTATTTTGGTCAAACTAGGTAGACTGGTTTGGTTTTTAAATCCTTAATAAAAGCCATTATCCTAATGAGAAGCCATCTTACTATTAACTATTAAATAAACAAACATTACAAGTGTTTATATATGATACCAAAAAGAGCCACGTAACCATTTTACGCCCAAACCTTGTAAACGTTCTATTCTAGACTTATTCTACCTTGTAAAAGTCAAATATATATGAAGATATCATCAATCCATCAAATAAATGCCAAGAGCTAAAGTCAAATGTAAGTTACAAGTTAACATTTTCTAATCACTTGAAGAGGTATATGAAGCAAAATGAATAGATAGACAATTGACTATTTTACAATCACCTTAAGAAATCAACATTGTAAGGAGGAAAGATATAACCTTTATAAAAATGATTAGATTTATGATGGCACATAAAGATTTATATATCTCTTATTAGGATGATACGTTACTAGAAACCATACACTTGGTTAATTGAGTGCTTATAAAATTAGTCTCTAATATATTTTATAAGTTATGGATAGGTAAGAAGCCTCATTTATTGCATTTGAAAATTTAGGGATGACTACCTATATCTATGATCTCTCACATTAGTATAAGAAATTAGGTCTTAGAGGAAAGAATAGTATCTTTATAAGATATTTTAAATACTATAAAAGATATATGTTCATAGGTAATAAAATTTTATATAACCCTACTATTCTAATACAAGACTAAGATAAGTGGATCTATTGTTTTATACTAGTAAAATGATAGTAAGAGAAAATCCCAAGAGAAATGGTTGCAAGTAATGAGTCTAATCTTCCTATTATTATTTAATAAATAACAAAATGGGTTTTGGTTAATTGAATTAAAAATTAACAAAAATGCTAGCTTCTTAGATCACCACTAGAACACTCGTACAAAAATCAAAATAGATAATTAATATTAACAGATATCCCGATTAGAGTTCCCTTAACTTCTTCTTACATCCTTGATTTAATTATAGAGATTCTATTTGTTTTGAGTGGAGAAGTTTCCTAGTGTGATGATTTGTCATCTACAGATATATAACCACCAATCCCTAGATTGATTAAGCATCATATCTATCTGATTAATTACTCTCAAAGTGTACTAAGTGCTTTAAAACTTAAAAAAGATTACCTTAATGTCAAAAGGATCACACATATCTATATCTAAATTACTATTTATTTATTAATATATATGCCTATGTCAATCTACATATAAGTTCTTTCAATTAAGTCCATTTGTAAATTCATTAAGATCCAGATAGCTTTTGTATATAATCAATAAAGATTAATACATATAAATATCAAATATAGAAACCTTTATTAGAAAATTAAAATCAAGATATACATGAATCCATCAAGGTTCCATATAATCCATATAGAAAAAGATTTAGCCTCTAATCTTCTTTGGAATAAAAAAAAAATAGTTGAAAGGAAAGAATAACTCACTTTAAGGAGTAGGAGTTTCAAAATTCTCTTAGGTTTTATTGGATAAGTTATCTTAAGTAAGTGGGTGTGGAAATTTTGAGAGAAAAGTGACAAGGAGTTGAAAAGTTTTGAAAAAAAAGAAAAAAATTTTACAATAGTGTTAATTAATTATTTTAGGACACAACTAACATACGGCCATGTTTTAGGCTATGTACTGTTCAAAACTCATTTCTAAAACACGATTTGGGAGATGGAAGTATCCCAAGTATTTAATTTAAAAATTAAAAACATTCCTAGTGTGAGTGTGTCACTTAGGCATTTTTCTTCAATTCTCCATCTTAACTCTTCTTTACTTTCATCATTGAGAATATTCTTCCCTTCCCTTTCTTCTTAATTGATTTTAAATTAAAGAACTCTAAGTATAATAATCCTAATAAAACAATCTTATTCCAAAAAAATTTGAAAAATTACCTATAATTTAAAATAACTTAAACTGAAATTACTGTTAAAACATTTAGCTAGGTTGTATCCTAAAAAATGCTTCTTTAGAATGTATTAAATAGGAAATAAGAGTTAGGTACATTTGCATCTATAAGGGCTATAAACAAATCTTAAGATGTCTACAAAATAGTTAAATGTGAATCACACAATCCTATTACAATCTTTACATTTTTCAACTAGTCTATATCCACTCCAAAGGATCATCCCTACGGAGTTGTGCTCATATTAGGTCCACTTAAAAGATTGAAAAACTACTACTATATGTTTCACTTTTAAGCTAATTGAAGGATGATTTTGTATGAGTTCATTCTAGTGGCAATGATTTCTCTGATTCAAACTAATGTGTTGTTATGAAAAGAGCTAGGGTCATCACTCTTTCTCTTAAATCATATATTTCTCTAACCAATCAACATAAACCAATCCACTTAAATTTTTTGCAAACATTTTATTCTTTAGTCCATCTTAACTTGATAGAGGAAACCCATATGATATGTTGATCCTATGTAAAATTTACACATCTAAGCATATATAGATATAGAATAAGGAATCATGTTCCCTTAACAAAATCATTTTTGAAGATGAGTGTTACATAAGACACAATATGAATTTGTAAAGGATCCACAGAAGAGTTTATCATTAGTACTCAGCCTACCCCTATCATTAGTCTAAAGAGTGAAGGCTACCTTAGGAATATTGGTAGAGCTCCACACTAATTGTACTAGTTGACAAATGGTTGAGGGTTATAAAGATATTGAAGCATGTTTTATTTATCAAGGAGATCCTTTATAATAAGTCCAAGTGATTTTGTTGGTGCTTGAGGAGCTAGGACAATAGGGAGTTAGGCTACTAAATATAGGGTAGTTTAATATTTTCAAATGAGATGAAATCACCCAGAAATTACCTAAGATGTATTTGCTAACTAGTTCATATCAGGTTAGTTACATCTATGGTTTTGTAAAAGAGGCCAGAAGGGTGCCAAGTATTATACCAAAACCATGTGCATTCTCCATTTCCTATAATACGACAAATATAAGGAGCTAAAATGCCCTTTAAATTCAACATGTGAGTTATTTTCAAAGAGAAATAGGTTTATGAGTGATTATCCAAAAGCTTTGATTTTGAGAAAGTAGGAATGGATCTATGTAACATCCCCTCACTTATGGAAAGGGCATTTTGGTCATTTTAGATCGGGTTAGAATTATTTAAAGTGTTTTTGACATATTCATGCATTCATATATGCACATGAATAATAAATAGTGAAT
>JANZXR010091480.1:0-10423 GCA_027575705.1 Erythroxylum echinodendron
TCCATTTATCTTAAGTCATCTAAGTGTCTCACACGTATGTGTCCTAGCCGTATGTATAGGAGGCGGGATGTTACAGTTGACCTTACTATGTCCAACAAGGTTTGGTTTCTCCTTTCAGCCACACCATTATATTATGGTGTTTAAAGTGGAGTGCACAAGGATACTATCCTAGTATTTTCGGGATAAGTTAGAAACTTCTCATTTAAGTATTCACCACCTCGATCTGATTAAAGTTTAATACTTTTACTGAGTTGTTTCTCTACTTCATGTCAAAATTGTTTGAACATTTCAAATGCTTCAGACTTGTATCTCATTAGATACACATACCCATATTGTGAATAATCATTAATAAAGTTAATGAAGTACATAAAACCACCTCTGGCATGAATGGACTTCAGACCACGTACATAAGAATGTATTAGGTCTAATAACCCATTCATTCATTCACCTTTCCTTTAAAAAGTAATTTAGTCATCTTTCCTAACAAGCAAGATTCACATATGTCATATGATTCATAATCAAATGACCGTAAGCTACCACTCTTGTGTAGCTTAATCATGCATTTCTCACTTATATGGCCAGGACAACAATGCCATAATTAAGATGATTTTAAGTTATCTCATTTTTGTCTTTTATTGTCATTGATATTTAAAATTGGATTACACATATCTAATAACTAAATACCATTGTATAATGTAGCAGTACCGTATAATATTTCATTCAACTTAATTGCACAACCATTGCTGAAAAAGTTAAATGAAATCTCACTTTATTAACAAATGAAATAGATACAATGTTCTTTATCACAACGAGTACATAAAAATTATCCAAAATTAGCTGTAGTCCATTAGTAAGATACAAAAGATATGTTCCTATAGCTAATGCAACAACTCTTACTACATTTCTCGCACGTAGGTCCATCACTCCCTTCTTAAGTAGTCTACTATCCCTGAGACCTACATATCAACACATATGTGTGAACCACATTTGAT
This sequence comes from Erythroxylum echinodendron, assembly GCA_027575705.1. Classification (NCBI taxonomy): domain Eukaryota; kingdom Viridiplantae; phylum Streptophyta; class Magnoliopsida; order Malpighiales; family Erythroxylaceae; genus Erythroxylum; species Erythroxylum echinodendron. The sequence continues at coordinate 993 of JANZXR010091480.1, forward strand.
ATCTAATACTCAAATTTTATGATAAAAAATAGTATTAACCTCAATGACGGTGGGGCATCTAATGCCTTCTTCTACTTCAGTGACTCCAAATAAGCTTTACAGTTCCTCTTCTAATATCCTTCCTTGTTACAATGGAAGCATATACCCTTTAATGTTGTCTTCTTTTCCTTCTTCTTAGCTACACTTCCCTTTGGCTTCTTACACTTCTTCTTCTTCTTTCGGTTCTTCTTTCAAGAATCAAAAGTAGAGTCCACCACCATCACAGCCTTACTATCTTTCTTGACAGTTTGCTCAATTATTTTAAGTAGATTAATTAGCTTACTATCATTGTGGATATTTGGTTCATCCGATATTTAAGCATGAACTGTGAATAACTATCAATCAAACCAGTCAGAATTAAGTTTACACTTAATTCATAATCCATTACGAAACCTAAACTACCTAACCTCTCAATGTATCCATACATCTTCAGTGTATACTAAACGAGATATTATCCCTCAGCTATCTTAAAGTGGAAAAGCAACCTCGAGGTCTCGAACCTTTCAAACTAAGCTTGCTCATCAAACAGTTCCCTTAGATAGTAAATTATGGTATGAGCATCCATAGCCTCATGCTACTTTTATAGTTCTGGTGACATAGAGGCTAGCATTATACAGCTAGCCAGCCCACTTTCATCTAGTAGCTTCTTGTAAGCTTTCTGATCCTTATCAGGCGCATCGGCAATAGGGGAATTTGGAAGTGGTTCATCTAAGACATATCCTAGTTTTTCATATTCGAGAACAATTCTCAAATTTTGTACCCAATCTAAGAAATTAGGCCCCATGAGTTTGTTGGAGTGTAATAGAGAGCGTAGGTTCATACTAGACAAAGACATCATGGCGATTCAATAACCTAGAAGAATGAGATAAAGCTTTAGAATTTACACTAATGTATATTGATAAGGACTTTAATCATAAGCATTATGAGTCCCATTATTCTTATTCAAATCCATAACCCTCACTACGAATTCTTATTGACCAAGAATGACCTTTGGTTTGCCCAATAAGGCACCTTAGGTCAATTGGTGGGTATCATTCAACTAATTGCATTTCGTTATGTAACTATTGACTTGTGCCATCAATTGTTGATTTAGCACAATCATTGGGTTATCAAATCTTGATTTGTATACATCCTATGTATATGACCCAACTTCACTTCTATCCACATTAACCTTGGATTTACCCAACAAATCAATGTTTCCAGCTAGGACCAATCCATTAATTCTGAAATCTAATTTCCATGGTTTGAACATATTCGTGTAGAGCAAGCAGGCTTCGGTTTACCCAACAACCTAACTCTAAAAGAATTATGGTTCTTACCATATTAATGGAAGGCATAAGTCCTAATATTTTGATTGAAGGATTTATTCTTTGGTCTCATCAATACTTGGATGATATTGTATATATATATATATCACACACACACACACACACACACACACACACACACACACACACACACACACACACACACACTATATATATATATATATATATATATATATATATATATTAAAATCATGTGCAACTCAATTAAATTGAGCCTCTATCCATAACTACCCTTAAAATGCATCTAATGCATGTATCACACAAAGGAAGTTTAATTGAGGTTGTGACTTGATTATTCATCAAAAGTTTGTGATTCGATTCAATTCTTGAACCAAATCGGGTACTAAAGTTAGTCTCGACTAATTCAAATTATGAGTATGATTTGATTAGGAACCTTTAATTCAATTATTTTGATGTCCAAATTAAACACTTTAATTCTAGTATATATGCCTTTTTCTAGTCACACCAAAAATGCTATGCTTTACTTGGATTAATTCTAAATTAATCCCTAAGGTTTCCAAAATTTCTGTACATCAATTAGTCATCTATAATATCCCTAGGTTATCTCAGATTTATCTAAACAATTTCGACATAAGCCAAAATTATCTTGACGGCCAAAATCATCAACATACATAAGTTAACCTATTAGACATTAAAAGGACCGATTCGATATTCGGTAAATTTCCAAAATCCTAATTTCAAGCACATGCACTAAACATGTGACTACCATAAAAACAATAAATTTCTTATCTCATGAAAAATTTATTAAGGACTTATATTTGAAACACATACACCATAAGTCTTTAATTAAGTCAACTCCATCAACTTTCAAAAAGCTGACCAATGTTGACTTTAACTTAATTTATTAATTGTATTAAATTCAATTAATTCTAGACAAATTCCAGAGTCTTATACACATTCTTAATATGCCTAATAAAAAATTCTATAAAAAATTTTAGAGACTAATTCTTAGGAATTATTTATTAATTATTAGGAATTAGCCAGTACATCACTTGTATATGACACTTGTCATATTACTTCTAATACTAGCCATACTTTACATCATGTATGCATATGATAATCACTTTAACAATAAGTGTCATGAATCTTATACATGTGGCAATATCTCATCTTGCATGTGCATGCATAAAATTTATATAAAAAATTAATATGGATTTTATAAGCATGTAAGTTCATCAGATTTTTAGAATTTCCCAGAACTTCATACATGCATTAGGCTGAAACTAAATTAGTAATAAAAGAGAAAATGAAATTCAATTGCATTTTTCTTTGACAGAAACATACTGTAACACCTTATAAACATTTCTATGAAAGAAAATAATTTTCAAAATCAGCATATGCATTCAATTTTTCATAAATTCCCAGAAACTAACATATGAATAGAATGGATATTATTTCAAAATAAAGTAGCAAATAGCATTCAATTGCAATTTCCTTTGGAAAAAACATGAATAACATCTTATAAACATTTCTTTGAAAGAAAATCAGAAAAAATTTCTACATACATGAATTATTCTAAATCAACATGTATGTTCAGTCGTAATCCAGCAAATACTTTGCACATTTTCAATACATCATCTAATACATGCATAAACTAGCTCTGATACCATTATTGGGTTAGCCATGGATTCATGCATCACATGCATAAGAATGCAGCAGAAGAACAAACCCCCCAAAAGCCAAAACATACATGTATGCATAGATATATAATAAGAACATGAAATTAAAAACCTTTAACCTTTTGTTTCTCCTCCTTTCTTGTTTCTTCGCCTTTTTTGGTTGTTGCAGACACCAAAATCCTTCCTTGATCACCCCAAAACATGCAAAGATGAAGAATAAATAATGTGTAAGTGTGATTTGAGCACCAAACTAGATGAGTTCAAGTAGATGCTCAAATGAAGAGAACGATCAAGACTCTTATTGCATGCATTTTGATTCATGCAACAATTGCATAAATTGCATGAACAAGACTCTAGACACTTCTCTCTTGCTCTAGAACTCTTTCAGAGTCCTTATCCTCTCACTTGAGTGTGCAAGAGCTAGTTAAAAACCTTTGTTCATAAGTGAAGAACTCACTTATGTATCATTTGTCGAGGCTTCGGTCACGATCATGGCCTACTTTAAAACTAGCCTCGCCTTCGGTTATAGCCTATTTGAAAACAACCATACACACTTTTTTTTCCATCCGATCTTTTATACTTGTGACCCCTTAGTTTCCTAGTTATTTTAGGCACTTGAATTAACTCTTAATTCAAGCAAATCATGGATAGTTACATGCCACTTGCATTAACTCTTAATTCAAACAAATCAAGAAAGGTTTCATGATGCCAATTTACTGAAATATAAGTGGATTAATACACAAACTCTCTATAGTTAATTCCAACTTACGGACGTTTCCATATATAATTACTGTGCAATTCGTCCTTTCATCATACTATACCCTACTTAGTTTAGAGTATAGGCTATGTGTCAACTCTTACTAGACTGACTATGTCACATCTAGTCCAAGTGATGTTAGTTTTTTTATTGGGATCTTATTACTCCATGTGTCATTAAAGACTCTCTTTATGACACATAACTGCTCTGGCCGGAGACTCCTGAGTAATGACCCCGATAAGAGGTTGTGGTATCATCTTCTTCTATCAAGAGTGGTGAATCCTTTATTGACTACCCAATTACCTTCAAATATTAATAAAAGTACCCAATCACCACCCTAAGAGTGACCTTGTCTTGAGGTAACAAAAAATGATGTCAAAACATAGGATTAGTATCTAAGATATCCTTGAGTACCTCAAGTCTAAGGATATTTTCACTATTTCTTTGATGAGATTAATAATTAACATTTGATAGATCATCCATATGATAATCTCATTACGAGTCATTCGATGTACTTATTATTCTTAGTAAGCATTCATATGTTAACTCTAAACATCTCATGCTTACAGTTTGTGAGATCCATTGCTTGATCAAATCAAGGAGTATAATATGTGTTAGTATATCTGGATTAATAATGTCCTATCTTTTTAATCCTATGACTAATGATTCTTTATATACTAACATAATTACACATATAGGAATAGGAATCTCATTATGATTTCCTTCATACTATGTTTTGTATCATAGACTTCATTAATTCGATTTAAGATCGACATCAATTCAATAATAAATGACTATTAAATTAATGAAAATTGCCTTTCACTTTATTAATCAAAATAAAGTTTGTTCAAAAGTGCTAAAGGCGGTTGCCTTTAGAGCACTACTCTAACACAATTAAGGCTAGATTATACTTGAAAGGCATGAATATAAGAAAAGATTTGTATTTGAAAAGGAGAAATGATAGGTCATACATGATTCCACCTATATGTTACACTGTGTTCAAAAAAGAGAAACAAACATTTAGTCAATTTCTTAAATCAGTTAAGTTTCCTAATGGGTATGCTTTTAATATAACTCATTGTGTCAATTCTAATAATGAGGGAAAAGTTTCCAAGTTGAAAAGTCATGATTTTCATGTACTTCTGCAACAGTTACTTCTTGTTGGAATATATGGATGCTTGTTGAAGGATGTCTTCGTAACTTTGACAAAATCGGGTGACTTTTTTTAGCAATTATATTGTAAGACATAAAAACTAGAAGAACATGAGAAAATAGAAAAATACATAAATTTGATTCTATGGAATCTTGAACTAGTTTTCCTGCCATCATTCTTTAATGTTATACTGCATTTGGTAATTCACTTACCATATGAGGCAAAACTTTGTAGATTAATTCAATTTCAATGGATGTTCCCAATTGAAAGTTAATTTGTATTCATTTCTATATTTTTTTCTTTATGGTATTATTTAGTAATAAAGGCTAAAGCTTTATACTTTTTTAGTTTTTTAGGTCTCTTGGCAACATGCTCAATAGAGCTCAACCTAAAGGCTCTATTGCAGAGGCTTATATATTGAATGAATGCTTGAAATTTTGTTATATGTACTTAAACGACATGGAGACACAATTTAAAAGAGAAGAACATAACTTTGATTTTGATTAAGATGGTGGCTTGTTAGTTTTCCCCCAAAAAGTCAGACCACTTAGAATAGGAAATATGTGAAGTTAACTATAGACAAACTTGAAATTGGACATTTGTACATTTTGAATAACTATGAGGAATTTAATTTTTATGGAGTATGTATATTAATTCTCATTCATTATTTCATATTAAAATTTAACATTCAACCTCTATTTTCTTACATCAATTTACTTTTTAAATAGAGAGCACACAGGTGAGATTATAAGCAAAGGTGATGTTACCTTTGAAGAAAGGCATAAAATAAATTTATCATCATGGTTTCAGACATGAGTAAGTTATTCATATAATAGTATGAAAAATGAATATTGTAGGAAAAAATGAATATTGTAGGTGAGATTAAACATTAAATTTTAGTTATAGTTTTCCTTACAAATGATACTTTAACATAATTGTAAATTTCCATAAGCAACTGATAGGTGTAAATTATACTATGTTTTGCTAGATATTTAAGCGTGTTTTTAAATGTTTATAAAATGAATATTATGTATATAGGATTATAATTATGTTATTGTTAACCTTTGACATGAAGACAAATTTTTTGTCGTGAATGGCCCCATTTACTAACCTTCTTCATTCATCCTCCATCTTCTTCATCCTTCAATTTCCTTCTTTCCTATACTCGCAAACACATCAAACACCTCTGGAAATATAAAATTAAGATCCAATTCATGCTCTAAACCAACCAAATAGGTAACACCATTTATTTTTAAGATTTTCTTTAACGTTAACCTAGTCTTTTGACACGAAGACAACCACCTTGTGTTCCCCAATTACTTAACTAGGTCACATTGTTTATTTAATTAGATTGAAGAGTCATTATAGCCTTTTGATATGCTCGGTTAGAGTGTCATTCTAGCTTTTTGACATAAAGAAAAGCATTTTATCATGAATGTCCTTAGTTATTAAGCTATATCACAACTCGTAACTAGCTACTAACTCTATTTTTAAACTAATTTTCTTAAAAAGGGACTATAGAATAGTTATTTTATTTAATAAAAAAGCTACAGTAGCATTATATCTTTTACATGCAAGCCTAATATTTGTGGGAAAAAATATACAGGTTGCATTGTTAATGGAGTTATATTTCACATAAGAAAGCATGACAGTAGCCTTATAAGCCAAAATTGTAGAGTTATTGCAGAGGGACAACATAAGGATGATTTTATTGACTTCTATAGTGTTATCTCTGAAATAACTGAGTTACATTGCATTAAGCATAAAAAGGTTGTTATATTTAAGTGCAAATGGTTTAATCTTGCTGACAAAGTGATTAACATAAAAGTGAATGGAAATATTAATAGCATCAATGTTAGTAACATATGGTATGGAAATGAATCATTTATACCTACAAGTCAAGTGAAGCAAGTATGTTGTATGAAAATGAGTCATTTATACCTAGAAATCAAGTGAAGCAAGTATGTTATATTATATTGGGAAGCAATTGGAAAGTTGTGCAAAAGTTTCAACACCAAAATCTTTTATTTTCTTGTGAAAGGGAAAATGGTCCAGTGGGTGAAGATGATGATGAAGAATATCTAGAGATTGAATTATAGCTGAATAATGTAGCTCTTGAAATTAACTATGAGGATATATCATCATTCCATAGAAGATATGTTGATCCTAATATACTAAAAGCAATCGAAGTATAAGATAATCTTGTTGTAAAAAAGGATGAAGACTATATTAAGGATGAATTATATGAAAATAATAATACTTTCTTTGAATATAATAACAATGAAGAGTTGAATCATAATGTAATTAATAATGATGATTTCGAAGATCTTGATTATGATGATTGAAGGTATCATAAAAGTGCCCTTTTATTATGTTATTATAATGTTAGAAGCTAATAAATGTATAATTAAACATATTCATACCCCATATTTGATGTATTTTTGCTTGATATTTTACATTTTTATTGTATATTTGGTATTAATTCGCTCCAAGTGTGTTTATAGGTTATAATTGTCTTCACTAACTTAAAGGAGAAGAATTCAAATGAGAAATCAATAAGAGATAAAAGGGAGAATTAAAATTATGAACCCTTCATTTTCTATTTTTTCTTTCTACTTATGTTTGAATTCGTAAATTTCTTTAGTATCTAGGTAAGATGTATGTTTATGCTCTAACTGTTTTAATTCTTTTATTTAATGCAATTGTTTTGATTGATCTATTTGATTCGATTATGTGTTTAATATATGTTATAATAGATCTGGATTATTATTTCATAATCTGATTTCATAAAATAGAGATTGAGAAATCCTTTTATGAATAAATCTACCATAGTTGGAAGGAATTGATTGCAACCCTATATATATGATGACATAAATGCTTTGGATTGGGGTCAAACCTAATAGTAAAATTCACAATTTGGTCAAGCAATCCTATAAACTTTAACCTAACTAATTTGGTTAACCATATTCATCCCCCATATCTGATGTATTTTTGCTTGATATTTTATTCTTTTATTGTATATTTGGTATTAATTTGCTCCAAGTGTGTTTATAGGTTATAATTGTCTTCACTGACTTAAAGGAGAATAATTCAAATGAAAATCAATAAGATAAAAGGGAGATTTAAAATTACGCTTCATTTTCTATTTTTTTCTTTCTACTTATGTTTGAATTTGTATTCTATGATGTGTAACTAAATTTCTTTAATGTCTAGGTAAGATGAACCCTATGTTTATGCTTTAACATGTTTTGATTCTTTTATTTAATGCAATTGTTTTGATTGATCTATTGTAATTCAATTATGTGTTTAATATATATTCTAATAGATCCGGATTATTATATCATAATCTAATTTTATAAAATAGAGATTGAGAAATCTTTGTATGAATAGATCTACCATAGTTGGAAGGAACTGATTGTAACCCTACATATAGGATGACATGAATCCTCTAGATTGGGTCAAACCTAATAGTAAAATTCACAATTTGGTGAAGAAATCCTATAAACTTTAACCTAACTAATTTGGTTGATAACCTAGGATTAGTTGCTATAGAGTTGACAGAGATATTAGCATACCATAGGAATTTCCACATTCCAATAGTTAATAAAAAATTTGCATGATAAAAGATCAACTAGTTAAGGTCTTTTAGGGGATTCGAAACCTAACATTAATTATCCATACAGGTAATTCCCTAAGTGATTTATTATTTCTATGTTCAATATTGTTAATTATTTTATTTTATTTGTTTAATTTTTATTTTTGATTAAAAATAAAAAAATCGAAGTTTAGATAATAGGACAATGGTAATTACTAGTAATCATCATCATTGTAGGATCAACTTGTACTTACTGGTACTAGCTACAACTATGTTATGCACGTGCAGATAATTCATAACTAACACGCTTAGAAAAATTCAATCAGTAACATTTATGTTATTAATGCGATTAATGTACCATGAAAGTTCTTTGTATATTATTTATTATAATATCGGTAACATTTATCTTACTAATATGAGTAATATTTATAATTGAATGTATCTTCATTATGATCATTGAATGTATCATGAAAATGCTTTTTCTATTGGTTATTGTAATGTTGGTATCATTCATCTTACTAATGTGATAAATGTTGATGATTGAATGTATCTTCATTATGATTATTAAATGTATGATGAAAGTGTTTTTTTATTGAATAATGTAATATAACATTTATCTTACTAATGTGACTAATGTTTATGAGTGAATTTATCTTCTTATAATAATTGAATGTATCATGAAAGTTCTCTTTCTATTGTCTTATTATAATGTTAGTAACATTTATGTATTTTTTATATAGATATCTAACATAATGGCACCTGGTAGAAATAAATGAAAAAAGGTGGAAGCTATAAAAATTATAAAATAGAGGGATGTGCAGCTTCAATCATATCAATCAATTAGTGTGGCACCCCATTACCCTAGGGTACGCATCGGGACGCCCGTAGGTCATTCCGACACATATCCTAAGATAACGGA
>JANZXR010091491.1:0-10423 GCA_027575705.1 Erythroxylum echinodendron
ACTTTAAAATACTCCTAACCCATTCCAATTTACCAAAATGACCAAAATGCCCTTCCTATAAGTGAGGGGATGTTACATATAGGGAGTTTCAAGGAAATGCTAGAACAAAAGGCATGAAAATCTTAAACTTCATATGTGAATTCGAGTTGCAGCGAGTGAAGGAGTCTGAAACAGTGAAGGAGTATGTTGATAGACTACTACAAGTTGTCAAAAAAATTAGATTGCTTGGAGAAGACTTGACTGACAAGCTGATTGTTGAAAAAAAATCCTTGTAACCTTACCAGAAAGGTTTGAAGCCAAGATTTCGACATTGTAAGAATCTCTTGATTTGTCAGAAATTTCATTGGCAGAACTTATAAGTGCTTTGCAAGCATAAGAGCAAAGAAGGTTGATACGTGAAGATGGGTCTATTGAAGGTGCTATGCAAGCAACATTTAAAAATCAATATTACAATAATAATAAGAAGAAATGGCAGAAAAGCTATTCAAGGAAAATTGGTGATAAACATATACATGGTGGTAGCAGCAATATCTCTACTGGTACAAATGGAAAGGAGAAAAAAATGTTAACATTGTGCAAAAGTAATTATCCTCATTTTAGGTGTTGGTGGAGACCAAATGTGTGTTACAGAAAATTTCATAAACTAGGACATATAGATAAAGTTTGCAAATTGAAAACTTCTTAAGAAAATGTAGAAGCAAAAACAGTAGATCATGCAGACCAACAGGATGAAGAACAAATTTTTTGGCTACTTGTTTTGCAGGCAATGTAGAAAATGAAGCTTAGTTACTTGACAATGGTGCTACTAAACATATGACAAATAATTTGGAACTCTTCAGGAGCATTGACAAGTCTTTTGTACCTAGAGTGAAGACAGGTAATGGAAAATATATTCCTGTGAAAGGAAAAGCTACAATTGCAGTTGAAATCATATCAGGTACTAAATTAATTTTAGATGTAATGTTTGTGCCTAATCTTGATCAAAATTTTTGACTATTTGTCAACTATTAGAAAAGAATTATAAGTTGCATCTTGAAGGAAGGCAATTTATCATTCGAGATCCTAATGGTTTAGAAATATTTTTCTTGAAGAAAAAAGAAAAAGTTTTCAAATTAATTTTCTGGAGGAAGCAAATGCATTTGTTGGAGTTGAAATTAGACGAAAACTTAGCATAAGAGATTGGGTCATTTTCATCATTCTGCTTTGATTATGTAACAAAAGAAAGGTCTTGTGATTAGATTATCTGGTCTTAATGAAGTAATTCCGGATTATTCAGCTTGTTAATATGGCAAACAACACAGAACTTCTTTCCCTTATAACAGAGCCTGGAGAGCAACCAAGTAGTTGCAGTTGATTCATATAGATTTGGGAGGACCTATTAGTGAAGTCTTGTTAAAAGGTAATAGGTTGTATATCATTTTTATTGATGATTTCAGCAGAATTTCTTGGATTTATTTTATGAAGTTTAAGTCTAAAGTGGCTAGTATATTTTGGAAATTCAAAAGTTGGATAGAAAATCAAAGCAATTGCAGGATGCAAATTCTAAGATTAGATAATGGAAAGGAGTATACATTTAGTGAGTTTAGTAAATTTTGTGAAGATGGTGGCATACATCATCAACTGATTATGCCTTACAACCCACAACAAAATGGGGTAAGTGAATGGAAAAACAGAACAATCCTGGAGATGGCAATACGCTTACTTCATGAGAAAAATTTACCAAAGAAATTTTAGGCTAAGGCTGCAAGTATAACAGTATTTCTGTTGAATAGATTGCCAACTATAGTAGTACAGGAAAAGACTCCTTTTGAAGCTCGTTATGGACACAAACCACAGGTGAAAAATCTTAAAATTTTCAGTTGCTTATGTTTTACATTTGTTCCTTACGAGAAAAGGAATAAACTAGACAAGAAGTCAGAACCTAAAATTATTGTGGGTTATAGTGATGTCTCAAAGGCCTATAAAGTTTATCAACCAAATACAAATAAATTGGTAGTTAATAGAGATGTAACTTTCTTTGAAAATGATGAATGGAATTGGGTTGATGACAATGTGAATGAGTTTGAAAAGAAACAAGAAAGTCTTGATGAGGATGTAGATAATTTTTCTTGTTAAAGGAACCAGGTTGTCAGAAATTTATGAACAATACAATGTATCCATTTATGAGCCTGCAAGTTATGATGAAGTTGGCAAAGAAAAAAATGGGTTGATGCAATGTTAGAAGAGTTAAGAATGATTGAAAAAAAATGAAACACAGGTTTTAGTAGATAGACCAAAAAAAAAAACCTATAGAAGTAAAATGGGTGTTTAGAACGAAGGTTAATGTTGATGGATCTCTTAATAATATAAGGCCAGGATAGTTATGAAAGGTTATGCTCAAATGTTTGGAGTTGATTATTCAGAAACATTTACTCCAGTAGAAAGACTGGAAACTGTAAGGATGCTGCTAGCAATTTTTGCTGAAAATGGTTGGAAAGTTTTTCAACTAGATGTTAAATTTGCATTTCTAATTGGTACCTTGTATGAAAATATTTTTATAGAATGACCTAAAGGTTTTCATGTCACTGGTCAAGAAGAGAAAGTTTATTTACCGAAGAAGGCTTTGTATGGTCTGAAGCAAGCTCCAAGAGCTTGGTATGAAAGGATAAATGAATATTTACAGAATCTGACCAATCACTCCTTCAGCAGTTTATAAGCACGAAAAGATCGATTTCCAGCATAAGAAGTCTAATGATGCTCTAATGATAAAGTTAAAGAGAGAGCTATCCCATAAGATAGTTGATTTTCAGAGGAAGTCCATTGAAATAGAAACTTGAGCAGAGCTAATGGCAATGAAGTCCAATTGGGATTTACATAGTCCAAAGCCTAAGATTACAGTAATATTAAACCATTTCAAGAGAAAGACTATATGCGCGGACCGATTCTCTGCTTCAACAGACTGTTCCTTTCCACCAGGTTTGGGTACTTGCATTTGGAAGTCCAAATGAGCTTTCATTAAAGAGAGTTGAAGATAGCTACAATGAGTTAAGAATCAGTTTCATTAGCTCTAGATACGATTTCAAGTACTATGGAAGGTTTCAAATGGCCTTACAGACCGAAGTAGACCTTGTATATATCATTGATGATGACCTGATTCCTGGTAGAAAAATGCTATAGATATTATCCCACATAGCTGGAACTGAGAAATACAAGAACTCAGTTTTGGGTAGCAGAAGAAGGATTTTGCCTTTCAGACAAAAGTACTTTCATTTTCCCAAGTTACTGAAAGTTATGATCAAAGGAGGCAAGGCTATACTTTCCTAATCCTACCTATGATATTGCGGTTGATAGGACTGTGCAAGTGGATTTTCTTTCTTTTTTTTGGTTAGCCCATAAGGTGTCCTATGTGGGTCTCAACTATAGGAAGATGCCTTTAAGCTAGGTGGATTTTCTTTCTAGTTCATGGTTTTTGTTTGCAGAGCTTGTTGAGACCGTTTTCATTAAGTCACCTATGACCTTTATAACTAGAGAAGTTCTGCCTCTCAAGTGCGTTGCATTTTTAACATCAAATTCTTTCATTTTTCCTCCTATCTATTGCCATAGGATGCAGCAAAGTTCATAATATCTCCCCAAATGACATATATCATTAGAATAGTATCAAGAAAACTAGTACTTTTTTTAAAACCTACCAAATATTACAAAAATTACGAAAAACTCATTAGAGATTGACATTGACAACTATTGAATTTATATTGGATTGTTTACATATTCAGTATTAAATGAATCCGTATAATGATTTTGCTTTTGTATAAAATTGACCAAAAAATTAATAAATAAATTTATCAAAAAATTAATTTCACCGTAAAAGTAATTTTAAGTTAAAAATGGACTTGGCAAGCATTTAAAGTACTATACTACATAAGAATATCCTCTATCTCAGTCAAAAGTTTTAGAAACAAAGCAATACTATATTACTAAAGTGGTTTAAATAATATTTTCATTTGAAGAATCTTTATACCCTCACCTTTTTTGTGCATTAAAATGGGGACAAGATCTTTTATACCAGGTATTCTATGTCTACCCAGTATCAAAAGATCTCATTTGTTATTATAGATCATCTAGATGAGATCTAATGGCACAAAATTGGCACAGAATACTCGGCATAGAAGATCTCACCCAATTAAAAGTGGCTAAGCCATTAGAGAAATGGCATCATGAGATGGCTACTCTGTACTATGTTTCCACGACACTTATACATCCCCATCCACTAATTTGTCTATTCTTATTATTTTTTCTTCTTAATTATGAAATTTATTTTGTTGGAGATAACAAACAAAATATTTAGATACTATTACTTCCTTTTTTGATTCCCCGCAGCACTCTCTGCTCATTATTGAGTTTGATTTCCAATGAGAAAAAGTGCACGTTAATTGATGGCATTCTTGCATATCAATGTTTGTTGCTACATGAGATTCTAGATATCTTCGGCCCAAATATAACGTTATAATGGACAAACATTTCAAGTAGACAATAATTGGAGAGTTTCTGAAGATACGTAAAAGTGGAGAGAAAAGTAAATAAAGAGTAAAGTTGGAGAGAGAAACTGATACTTTATTATTAATGAAGTGTATAGTATGGCCTTTTATACATGATCAGGAAGTAGCATCTAAGTTAACTTAATTAACTTAACTCAGCTACATAATAAGTTGAATCATACTCAAACTTAATATAGTAGTGTTCACATCCCGCCTCAAGTTAGAAATAGAGTAAGACCCAACTTGGATGAAAGTTCTGAGTGTGACTTCCGACCAAGTGCTTTGGTTATAACATTAGCCAACTACATCTCTGATGGTATGTAAGCAGTTCTAAGAAAGCCATCTTGTATTTTCTCTTAAGTAAAGTGACAATCGATATCCAAATTCTTAGTTCTCTCATAGAAACATAGATTAGTTGCTATTTGCTGGGCAGCTTTATTATCACTAAACATAGTAATAGGTAATTGAACAAGAATGCACAAATCCTTGAGCAAGTAAGATAAAAAGAGAAGCTCACTTGTAGTTACAGCCATGCTCCTATATTCGGCTTCTGCTAATGATTTAGATTCAGTGAGTTGCTTCTTTGTATTCTAAGACACCAAAGCATGACCCAAAAATATAGAAAATCCAGTAAGAGACATCCTAGACATCAAGCAAGATGTCCAATCTGCATCGAAAAAATCAGAGAGCTGAAGTTAAGACTGTACAGGATAAAATAATCATGCAGAAATAGACCCTTTTCAGTACTTGAGCATATGAACAATAGCTTTCATATGGGGAACTTTAGGAGCAGATAGGAACTGACTCAGATGTTACACCGCTTATGAAATATCAGTCGAGTCATTGTCAAATATAACAGTTTGCCAACAACTTTCCTGTACTCCTCCGTGTTCTCCATAGGTGCTTCTTCGATAAGGGTGAGTATCATATGCTGAGGAAGAGGAGTGGAGCACAGTTTGGCCCCTGTTAGATCTGCTGCTATCAAAATATCCAAAATATATTTCCGTTGATTCAAATATGTCCCTTGTTTAATTCTCTACAACTCAATGCCTAAGAAATATCTTACAAATCCCAAGTCTTTGATAGTAAACTTGGTATGTAAAGCTGTCTTCAGGTTATCAATCTCTTAATGATCATTGTCAGTGATCAAAATGTCATCAATATAAACCAACACTGTAGTAAACTTACTTCCCGATTGCTTAACAAACAAAGAATAATCATTAATGGACTGAGTATAGCCCAACTGAACCAAGAACCCAGTAAACTCCTTATTCCATTATCTAAAGGCCTATTTAAGACTATATAATGACTTTTTCAATTGATAAACTTGACCAGGTTTAGTGTCCTGATAACCATCAAGAGGAAACATATAGATTTCCTCATCAATATGACCATACAAGAAAGCATTATTAACATCTACTTAATGAAAAGGCCAATTCCTAGCAGTAACTAATGCTATCACAACTCGAACAGTAGCAAGCTTAGTTATAGGAGAGAAAGTATGTTTATAATCCTTACCTTCCTTTTGGTTAAAACCTCGTATAACCAACTGGGCATTGTATCTTTCTTCTGTTCCATCTAAATTATATTTCACCTTATACACCCATTTGGAGGAAATGATTTTATGTCCTGCAGGTAAAGCAGTTAATTCAAAAGTTTTATTCCTCTCTAGAGCATCAAGCTCTCTTTGCATTGCCTCAACCCATTGCTTGTCCTAACTAGCAATAACATAGTTAGCAGGTTTATGAGTAGTGAAAACCTTAGCCAATGAGACCATATGATCATAGGGTAGGTGGTGGACGTCTTTATCAGTAAAAAGAGGATGATAGGTTGAGTAGGTTTGAGAAGTTGAAGATATAACACTGTTGGCATTGGCACTCAGGACAAAATCTTACAACCAATGTGGCTGCCTTTTATTTCTTTGAGAATTTCTTGGCATTGGTGAACGAGAATGAGAAGTATTATTTGTAGGAAGCTCTGTAGGTGAATTTTGAGGAAAATGAATAGGAGACGAAGGAGTTGAAGTGTTTAGATGCTTAAATGAATGAATGGAGATATTGGGAGATGAATTATTTGTAGGATAACAAGTAGTATCAATAACAGGATAGGAATTTTCTGTATAATCTGCAAAAGGAGAAATGTTTAAAGAAGGAGATTTAACAGTAACAGGAATAATGGGGACTGTTATATCGAAATAATGGGAATTTTTAAATGGGAATATATCTTCACAGAAAACATCTCTTCTCAGTAAGATACATTTACTCTCGAGATCAACAAGTTTATATCCCTTTTGGGTAGGAGGATACCCTATAAGCACACACCTATTAACTCTAGGTTGAAACTTATCACCTTTTGGACCTACTTTAGCAGTATAGCAAAGGCATCCTATTATTCTCAGATGAGTATATTCAGGTTTGGAGTGAAACAACAACTCATGAGGTGTTTTCCTGGGGTGTAGGCATTTTATTGATGAGATATGTGGCTGATAAAAGGCACTCTCCCTAAAGATAATAAGGAAAATTGGCATATATTTTGAGTGATCTAGCTGTATCAAGCAAATGTTTATGTTTTCTCTCAACTATATCATTTTTCTAAGGGATATAATTCATGGACCTTTAATGGATAATCCCAGTTTCTCTCATGAATTGACCGCACTGTGAATTAACAAACTCAGATCCATTGTTAGACCTCACATACTTGGGTGTTTTCGAGAAATGGTTTTGGACATACCGTATAAAGGAACTAAAAATGCTGCTAACCTGATGCTTACTATTAAATAAGTCCAAGTTGCTCTAGAGAAATCATCCACTAAGGTGAGAAAATATCTTGAACCATCAATATTGGCAGTTCTATATGGTCCCTAAAGATCAATATGAATGAGTTCAAAAGATACAAATGAGATATGTATGCTTCTGGACAAAGGTACTCTATGAGATTTATCCATTTTACAAGTATCACAAAAGAGTTTATTGACATCAAACTAGTTACATTCAGGGACATGACAAAGTTTAGAGGCTAAGGTATGCCCCAATCTTGCATGAAATGTATGAAAGTCTACATTATTCTGAGAAAAAAAACAAGAATGTTTAACAAGTGAAGGTTTGTCTACCTTAGATAGACTTTGAACAGAATGAATTAAAAAATCTGCATAATTTTCTTAAGGAACAACCTCAAAATAGTATAGCCCTTTAATACCTTTAGCAACAACAACAACTTTGCTAGTGGTATGGTCTTGAAAGGTACAATGAGACGGATAAAAATAGGCCTCAAGTTTTTCAGATTTGAGTAATTTGCTAATAGAAAGAAGATTGTACTTAAACTCAAGTACATGCAATACATCATACAAGGTCAACGTAAGACTTATATGAATCGAACTAACTAATGTAGCATTCTTAGCTGAATCATCTGGTAAAGTAATATAAATAGGTTTAGGAAGCAATTTGGTGCTCAAGGAAAGGTGACTGTATGGAGTCATAAGGTCAAAAGCGCCAGTATCCACAATCCAATTCCCATGCACACTATCATTGTGCAGATAAGAAAAAGCCGATGAATTAAAAGCAATACCTGCAAAATTTATATTGGTCCCTGCAGCATCATGTGGAATAACAACAGTCCTTGCTTTGAACTTCTTCATAATACTATCCAATTCTTAGTACATTTGATTGATCATCTTCTGATTCACTTGACTGTCTTCATCATCATCCAGTTCCAGTGGTATATCTCGATCACCTTCATTTGGCTGACCATTACCAGCAGTAACTTAAGTAGCTAACCTACTAGATTGCTTTCCCTTTTTACCCTTATACCAGTCAGGATATCTAATTCTCTCGAAACAGCTATCAAACAGATGTCCCTCTCACTTATAATGAGTGCAGTACCTCCTACCAGATTTCTTAAATCCTTTTGAGCTCATATTAAACTCTTTAGAATCTCTAGCTCCACTATTAACCGAGAAGGCAACTAGATCTATAGCATGACTAGTTACCTCCTTTTGTTTTTCAATTTAATTAGCCCTATTAACCTAAGGAAGCAGATCCATCGACAACACCTAATTCCTCACTCCTTCATACTCATCGTTGAGTTTCAATAGAAATTGCATAAGCTTGGATCTATTGTCCATCTCAATGAATTTATCATTCATTATACCACAGGTGCAAACAGGAATGCCAATCAAGCTGTGCAGTTCATCCCAACACCTTTTAAGCTTGCTAAAATAAGAGGTTACAGACATGTTTACCTGAGTAGTCTGACTCAACGTATTCTTAATCTAGTAAATCAGAGTTCCATTACTCTAACCGAACCTTTCACTTATCTCTTTCCACAATTGCTCAGCAAATTGAGCATATAAGAAAGAGTCAGAAATCTCAGGAATCATGGAGTTTAAAATTAACATGCTATCATATAATCACATCTAATTCACTTTTGATAATCAGGATCAGTAACAGTAACAGGCTTAACACACAATCCATCTATAAAACCTAATTTCATTTTAGCATCTAATGCCATTTTTGCAGTATATCTCCAACCTATAAATCTCGTGCCATTAAGTTGAATAGCAGTGAGAGACATACTAGGATGATCTCCACTAGATAAGAGAAGTGGATCGATCACACCAGGAATCATCGCCTCAGTTCCAGAAGAAACATTGTTAGCATCACTAACACTTGCCATCTATAATGAAGGAGCCTCACTTCAACTCAACTTAGAGCTTTACAAATCAACTATCAGCTTCAACAACCAACCAATCGAGTAGATCAAGCTTAGTTTTTAAGGAATCAAGGATGATGAATCTGAGCTAACCATAAGCTCTGATACCATCTGAAGATACCTAAAAGTGGAGGGAAAAGTAAATGAAGATTAAAGTTAGAGAGAGAAATTAATACTTTGTTATTAATGAAGAAGTAGTATGGCCTTTTATACAAGATCGGTAAGTAGCATTGATTGACCCCAAGTTTATAACATAAATTGGTGATATTTTCATGGCCTTTGCTATACCTTTTGACTCCTATCTCTAGCTTTTGTGCTTAAATTGGTTCTTGAGTGTGTGCTTTTATTTTATGTAGTTTGAAGGTGAAAAGTACTACAAATTAAGATTAAATGCACTAATTATTTTCTAAGAACAATTGATAATGCAAACTACCATTTTTTTATTGCAGGAGACTCAAGGAAAAGGAGTTCAAAAAGAAGAAGTGGAATGAGAGAAGACCGAAGTGAAGTCAATGCTACAATAAGTTCGCTGTAGCGAAGTAGATCTGTCACTGTAGCAAAAAATGATAAATCCAGGTTGAACTTTCAGGAGAAGTTTGCCGCGACGAAGATTAATTCTTTCATCGCAGCAAAGGAGCCAACGAAGAATAAATCCTTTCGGGAAAAATTCGTTATGGCGAAATTCATTTGTCACTGCAGCGAATCTTTGAAAACCTGGACTATTTTTTAGAAACATCACACGCTGGGCGACCCGACCCGGCTTCATTTGTTTTAAAACCTACTAAATTAGGTTAGCCGGTAACATATAACACACCATATACCATCAGACAAGAAGAGAGAAGTTCTCTCATCATTTCCCGACTCCTCACTCCACTTCACCGTCATCCACCACCATCATCCACCATTTTCTTTCATTTTATCTATTTCCCTATTCACCTTGTCGTATTCACCACATGCTACTGCTGCTATGGATGCTTTTGGTAGGGTTCTAGTTGTGAGTTCGCTTGAAGCAATGCTTGGCTAAGTATCGGTTCCTCTTGAAGATGTAACAATGGCTTGAGTTCAATGGGCTTCAAAGGGGAGTATTTTGTTCATATCTTTCTACACTGTTATGAACTTTTGAGCTAGGATTTATGCTTTGTAGTTGGATTTTCTTGATTATAGTTTAATCAAGTGTTGAACAATGAATTGTGTTATTGGGT
>JANZXR010091502.1:0-10422 GCA_027575705.1 Erythroxylum echinodendron
TTACCCTTGCTGTTTATTACGGGGGAAGAAGATAGAAGGCAACAAAGGAGAATCGGCTAGGGATTGTCATTCTTATTCCTTTTTCTTCGCTTCGGGGGATAACACTAATTGGGAATTTTTCCATGGGCTTTCAATGGGACCATGCCTTGGATTGAAATCCGAGATCATCCCTTACTCTCTAACTAACAGAAGAAGCGGAACAATTATCATTGCCTTGCTTGATCATCCTATCAGTCATGGTAACGGATTGAGTCTCTCTCTTTCGGTAGCTAGTTTGACTGTTTGTGATCGAACAAAACAATAGCAAGAAAAAATCGTAGTAAAGTAGAGCTAGACTGCATGATTGGCTTGTAGGAGAAAGATAAGAAGGATTCGAGCCAAGACGGAGATGCAAGCTTTCTTTCTCTGCTATTGGATGTCATAATGTGGCACGCACTTTATCAACTCTAATGTTACCGGGTCCGCCTTATGTGATTTGAAAAGCTTTCGAAGTAAGCTAAAGCTTCCCTTATTAGGCGAAAGAAGAAAGAGTGTGGGATGAAGCGTTGCAATCAATCTTTCGTAGTTAGACCGTTGATACCCTGCCTAGCTGAATAACTGACCGACGGCAGAATGGTAAGCGTCCTAGTTCACTTGCGCGGGTCGGCACTTATTTCGTATGTGATGCAACTACAATGCTTGAGAGATCGAGTGATCTGCAAGATGGTCAAACAGAGGAATCGAGAGAAATGTCCGTCTCTGCCTCTGTGGTGCAGTGCGCTAGGTTGGCTACAGCAGGCTTGGTTTGGGAGTCCCTTGAATGGATTCGGGGGCAAGACCCGCGCTGGCTTCGCTTTGAGACTTGGATCCTTCGCTGGTTAAATCCTCGCTGATCAAACTCTTCTTTGAGCCAAGTAAAACACGCTTTGCAAGCCGCGAAGAACCACTCGAGGTAGAAGCTGTGGCACAAAAGAGAATTGTGGCTGAGAGAGAAAAGGCATGTCAGTCAGGAAAGAATGAAGTTAAGAAAGGTGTGGTTAGATTAAGTGCCAAAGGTCTTACCTGAGGGAAATCACTGGATTTGAAAGCAGATGTAGGAGTCCCCTCACCAAAAGATTGTGAGGTAGGATCCACAGAGGTCGAAGCCAATGGAATGGGAGTAACAGGGGTGTAGGAGCTACTTCCAGCTTTCAAGACAGGGCCCTTGAAAGATAGGGCTCGTGTGTGATCTAAGAATCAAGCCTCAAGAAGGCCACAAGGGCTGTTGCGATAAGGGGGACTCGGGAGTGTCAGGCTTGTGCTCTAATAGAAAGAGACGAACTCCACTAACGGGGCTCATCAAGGCCAAAGGAGTCTATTTGAATCCCTAAATGTGAGGGCTTGGACTCCATTCTTGAGTAATAGTAATAGGGATTAGACCAATTGCAACTACATCATCGAATAATGGACTTGCGGAAAGAGAGATGCGAAGAGAAGTAAGAAGGTTGACTATTGGGATAACGAAGATATGACCATATTTAAGATCGATTTTCAACAGACGAGATCGGATAGTAGAATAGAGAGAAGGATTTGCTGCTTTCTTAAAATGATAGAGAGTCAGGAGAGGGTATATGTTAATAGAGCTCTTTAGATAGGGAGAGGAAAGACGTAACTAGACCGCAGAAAGAATAGAATCTTTTACCGCTACATCAGCTGGAGAAGAAAACTCTGCAAAGGAGATTCCTATCCTTTCTCTAGTTGAAGACTAATCTGGATATTCCCGAAGATGCTTGACTTCGAGTTCTTGGAGTGACAGCTTTGTAAACAAGGGTCCCTTACTCTATTACTTTTCAACTTCATTGATCTGAAAGAAGTGACAGAAGAAAGCTACGGGCATATACCCCCGCCCCGGGGG
This sequence comes from Erythroxylum echinodendron, assembly GCA_027575705.1. Taxonomy (NCBI): domain Eukaryota; kingdom Viridiplantae; phylum Streptophyta; class Magnoliopsida; order Malpighiales; family Erythroxylaceae; genus Erythroxylum; species Erythroxylum echinodendron. The sequence goes on from JANZXR010091502.1 coordinate 1,874, forward strand.
AACAAGTGCCACCTCAACAGCTATATTCTAAATCGTTAAGCCTCGCAACCCTTTCCTTTGTATCGGACCTTTCCCGCTTTCCTTACTTTCCTTCCTTGGCTAGTTCAAAAAGGCTTTTTCCACTTTGCTTTGTTCATACAAGAAGTCATAAAGAAGTGACAATTAAGATTCATAAGACTTCCCGCTCGGAAGAACTGGCTTTTCAACTGAAAGGAGGTGGAAGCTCTACTAAGACGGAGATGGAAAGGAGGGCACTTAGCTCGGCGTTAGGTAGTTAGGAGCGAAGGTAGTACGAGGCAGAGCCAAGACTAAGAGAGGATGGAACCATCAATACGTCAAGGAGAGAGTTTCACTCTTGCCAGGTGGGGAAGCTTGACTTTGACTTCGGGAATCAGATTGATAGCTTTTTTAATGGGGCGAGGCTAACGGTTCCGATAGAAAGCGATGCCTACTAGACTGGCTCGAATAAGCCTTTAAATAGTCTCATAGCTTCTTCACCTAGCAGAAGCAGAAGTAAGAGACGCAAGGAAAGAAAAAAGCTTGTCCGAGGCAAAGAAAGCCTAAACCTTCACTAGATAGAGTTGGAGCTTTCTTTTGAGTTGCATCTAGTTCAGTAGGTGCCCTGATAGTCGTGAAAGTAAAGCTGCTTCCTTCTCTCCTTGCAGTCGAGCCTATAGCCTATTACTAACCTTGTTAATCCTTAGATAATAAATGCAAGGTTTACTCTTCAGTCTTCGGCAGGAGGAGAAGTGGATTCCCTTCCAAAGAACAAGGAATCCTTGATGCTTCTCAAATGTGAAGAAGAATGCTCTCCTTGATGTGAGGTAAATGTGAGGGAAAGAAAGAAGTGAAGGGCTAAGTCAGTTCACAGTGAAACTCCGAGAGGGGAGTCTTAATTCCACTCCGATCCTAGTTAGCCGAGTAGCTTGAAAGCAATCTACCTTTAGCTAATAGCTAGATTAGTTATCCCCAATACTGATTAGTTGGTCGAGCACCTTGTCCCCTATTCCTTCGCTCCCAACCATTCCTGTATGATGTTCTAAGACTTCCTTTTGATTAGACAATTCCTACTTCCAAGTAAAGATCCCACCTTCTTCGTCTCTTCTTTCCCTTGGGGCACTTCACTCGAGCTAAAAAGTCTTGGCTTGGTTTTCCACTCTATTAAGAGGTTCCCATCGAGAAATTCATTAATTTAAGAAGAACTCCCCCTGGGTCTTTCTAAACCTGGAGGAAGTTAATCAGAAGAGGTTCTTCAAAAGGGATTGACTAAGGCAAGGTTGACTTATCCTGGAGGAAGGTGTCTCAGGAAGAGAATACGCTGATGCCGCAAATCCGGTGTTATAGAATCCGCTGCTCTTGGTCTTGTTGGAATATCCGTTGTTGGAGGAAGAACAATTAAATCAGAATAAGCTGTTAATGAATTTCCTGAAGCAAGGGAAGCTTTAGCTTGTGCACAATTGAAAGAAAAGGGCGCGAAAAGGCCTCTTTCAAATAGGGGAATGGGAATGCCACCTGCTTCAACTCTTGCACTTGACTGAAAGCCGGGATTCATCTCGAGAAATTCCTTTTGAATCGACAGATGAGATGAGAGGGAATTCGCACATTCAACTGAATGCAAGAAATCGTGTAGTGTATATAAAAAAGATTAGTTGAACTCTTACTGTGATCGTAACCGGTGCCGCTGTTCTTAGTCTCGAATCAGCCTTACCTTCTTCCTTTCCTGGCTTGGTTGACTGAGAGATTCTTGGTGACTCTAAGCCAGAAAAAAGCCCTTAGCGGCCCTTCGCTTTATGCCTTTCTAGTGCTAGTAGCAGTAGTAGTCTAAGCTCTTTCTTTGCAAGACAAGAATAGGGTGCAGCTTTTGTTGTGCTAGAATCAGCAGTGGGACTCGAGGAAGGGGGAATCAGATCAATCTCTATCCATTTCTTTTTCATTTTGAATTTCCAGATGATAAGATATTTTCAACTACTGGCACATCTTTAGGAACTGCATTTCTACTCTGTATGGTATGACCTAGCCGTCTTAACTCTTGTTTTTTAGCTTGAATCTAGGCTTTTCAGTCAGTTTGAAAGAGTTTGAGAAGAGAGATCAGATGATATGATAAAGATAGTTGAGGCGGCTAGAGAAGAAACTGTTGGATATAAAAAAAGAGGAATGAGATCTTTGGGTTTTTCCTATAATAGAATAAAAGCTCTTTGCATTTGAAGAAGAATAGTCATCCCTTTCATCAGCTCTTGCTTTTGGGGGAATAAGCTGGCTTTAAAGACCTTGCCCTGAATTGAAGTGAAGCATATAACAAAGAAAAAGTGAAAAGTAGCGATTTGAACTTCATACACAGAAGATGAAAGAATGCATTGAATTTGACTGCAAGAAAAGAGACTGAATAGAGAGAGCATGGAAGTAGGGGAGGGGATCAAGTCTATCTAAACTTCCTTCAAGATCTACTTTGAAATAGAGTATTTCACGAACTCTCGTGAAGAGGTATGAAGCTAGAATCAATCTCACTTGGCAGACTATATCAATCAACTTGAACTTCATGCATTGGAAAAAGTTTGTGATCACAAGGAATCTAACTATTAGGACTACTGCTACTCTCCAAATTGTGACAAATACTTAGATTGAAAGACCTTCTTACTTGCCCATAAGAAGAGAGACAATCCAATACTTAAAAAGAGACTCCAACGGGAACTAGCCTTCCTGTAGACCGTTAACTTATTAAGAGGACTGATAAAGCCTTTCTTCAAGGGAAGATACCTGGGAGTCGCCGACCCTTATTAAGGTAAGGGGGTTATGTCATAGATGGGTTCTGATATAATTTGATTTTTCCGTTAGTATGCTTGCCCAGTTGCTTGCCTTAGTACTATAAAAGTAGGGTTTTTATCGTACACTGTAATTAGATGGGCTTAGTACTCCAAGTACTCCAACGAGCACTCGAACTAGCTCGAAGACAGAGGCCAGGCAGGAAATTAGCCTGAAACCTATTCTATTCTCTCCTATCCATCCAGAGGCTTAGGCTTATGCAATTGGCTAAGCAATTACTGCTTCTGGATTGCTGTAAACTGAGACTGGCTGGATGGAAACTACTACCCCTATCCAACCAATTTGAACAGGTACTCAATCCCCATCTGCTTTTGGACATGCGCCTACGTATACCCTTATTAGGTGTTAGTATCTTTTGCTGTTTAACCTATGTGACTGAAGGTGGGGGCAGGGCTAGGAAGAGAGCTTCAATAGCTCGTGTCAGGTCAAGACCTGCATGGATATTCGTTTTTACAGCAGAAGTGGATAGCTCACTAGCGAAGCGGTAGGAGTTTGAATCGTGCTATATGATGATCAGTTGGCGGTGATCCAACATGCGATCTTGATGCTTAAGAGTAGAGCTTGACAGCAATCCTTTCACAAGCCCAATCTTCCTTTCTCTTTTCCGTCAACGGACAGGGACCAAAGGTCTTTGACCCACGATATGCCGCTCTCGTGCTAAGATAAAGGTAGAAATGTTCCTTCATGGCAATAGAGATCTGAAAAGCTGGTGACAGAGACAAGAGCAGCGAAGGGGGGTCTGCTTGATCAGTCATTTTCTCAATAGTATAGGTGTAACCGATCTGTCAATATGTGCCAGTGGGAGTCACAGGCAGTCTTCCTGCGCGTGCTTTCTTCTTTCAATACCCGACATGGAACTACTAGATCTTTCCAATCCATCCCGAGAGTTAAGCGAAACGTAATCTAGCGCAAGAGTTTCAGTGAGCGAGCATGGAAGCGGTAGTACACAGGTTAGCGTGGAGTAGTCAGTAGAGCTTCGATATCTAGTCTAGCAAAGCATATACCCAATTTTCTATGATAAAGGTGAGAATTACCTTAAATACTAATTGATTCATGGCTAAATCCAGTGGTAGAGGTCTTGGCCTCTAGTGCCGTCGAAGGCTTGCTTTCAGATGCATAGATAGCTCGCTTGCTTGTCCATCCTAGGTCGTATTCACCAGATAATCAGTCTAAAAGCCAGTCCAGGCCTTGTTCATAATCCCTCCTCCTTTCTTTCTAATGAACTTACGTAGATAGATCGCTATTCAATAGAAAGATCTCTTGCTGTAATGACGAGGGGTTATCATCAACTAGTTTCAAAGTTATGCTAAAGGGAATGAATTCTATAGGCATGGTAGAATGGATTGAGAGCCATAGAACGCCTAGAGCAATTAATGCTAGCAGTAGCGTAATCCTTCCTCTCTCCCTAGCGTGAAGCCGTACCCCTCAAGAGCGAGTGCCCAGTTTGATTGACAGAACGCCCTATACCCGTATTTTTAAAGAAAACCAATGCCCCAGCCTATACCATATTCGATGCAGGGGACTTCTCTCGTCAGCATAAAGCAGGCACAGAGAACTAGACTATTCCTTTTTTTCCTATATAAAAAATAAAATAAAAGAGGTTGTTTTCAAGGTAACTTCTTATTTCATAAGCAAGATCGTAGCGTAGAAAGTTTTGCTTACTACCTCTTCTCTTCCATCTAAGTAAGCCCACGGGGCGGTAAGGTTGAAGCTCATAGGTAGTAGTCTAAGCGCTAAGAAGCTCCAATTCCGCCCCAGTCACTAAACCTAGCTCACCAAGCCTTAGGAGTGCCTGTGGATCTTGGCATCTAGGGTTATGGCTTTTGTTTTAATAAGTGAGATCTCACTCGTGCCAGTTTTCTTCCCCTCGGGAATGATGTCCTAAATTCCTTTTTCCTTTATTAGGGTGCTTTGTTCCAATCTACTCTTTCACTGCAATGAAACAAAATCTGAGATTTCCAGGTTTAGATGCCCGGAAACTCACTCTCCTTCTGAGGTATCCTAAGATTGAGCTCTTCGGGTTGTACCAAAAGCTGGAGTTTTTCATTCAACTAAGGCAAGCTTACAGTTCGAGTTCCTCCGTTCCATGTCAGTTCAATCGAGTTCCCTTTCCCGGGGTAATATAGTAAGCTCTCAATCTCATAGTCCAAGTCGGGAAAGACAGAAGGAGAGTTTGGAAGGGAAATAGCTTGAACGCTTGGTTAACTCACTCCTGGTTCAACAAGAGCTAAGGCAGGGGTGAGGGCAGTCTCAGAATATCTGCTCACTCGTAAACAAATAGATGGCTGTCTCTATCTATCAAGGTAAGAAAGATAAATATAGGAAGAGGTATGAATAGAATCCTATTATAACTAAGTAGAAAACTCCCGTTAGAACCGTGAATACCAGATCGAAAAAGAGTCTAATCAGATCCAAGAAATTTCCTCGATAAGTAAGCTCCAACTCCCTTTCTTCCAATAACGTATAGAAGAACTGCTCCTTTCTTCACTCTGATTCCCAAAGGACAGTTGAAGTAGGTGTAGGTAAGGTCATGTATTCTATTTATCTTTATCTTATCCGAGGATAACGACAGCTAGTAGAAATCCCTTAAACTCCGCTCTTCTCACTCTAACCCGACCTGAGCTTTGCAACTAAGATCTTCGCCCCCTGTTATGCCCTATGCCTAGATCAAGCCGCTTCTCCCCTGCCTTCCTTTGCTTGGTTGTTGAATACAGTCACAGTCAGACAAACTGCTTTGAGAATAGAAAAAAGATTTCGAGGAAGGGTCTTTGCCAGGAAGCCAGAGATTCTTGAATTTACATAGCATAAAGACGGACATTCTGCTTCAAGTTGCCATTGAATTGCTTTCCGTTCCCTTGCTGAGTCAGAGGATGAACAAGAGTTCGCGCTGACACTTCATGAAACAGAGACTGCTATAACTTACTCAGTCTCTGATACAGCTCCTGTTGTGGAAAAAGAGGTTTGAGTCCTTTGCCTTTGTGACCGAGGTCACACGGGAGACCCCTCCTTAATTAAATAGAGAGTACGAATACCCCAAGTAGTACAGATCTTTCCCCCAGACCCTCTTCCCTAAAGTCTGGTGCCGACGAGTCCCGCTGAGTAAGGACCATCTCTGAATGAATAAGAGGCCCAACCGCCATACCTTTTTGATCTCCAATTTCATATGCTTCGTGCAAGCGATTTGGGACAATCATGTTTGTTAAGCCAAGAGTTTTTTAGAATAGGAAGAGAGGGGTGGTACTGATCTGTCTTTCCTTCCCCTTGAGTGGGGGCTTTTACAATAACTAGGCTTTTCACACCCCATCGGGTACTTTAGATGATCCAATTTCCGCTGCGGACGATGATATATAATCAAACTTCTGTCGTTGACTTAGAACTCCTTTCATTTCATCGAGTGCTGCTAGCTCCTATTCGAAAAAGATGACCGTCTTTCGGTAAAATATGTCTTTCTCGTCCTAAATAAAGTCAAGTACGAACTTCAATTGCGGTTTACGCTCTTGTTACAGGCAGATGAAAGGAAGGCACTTAAAGAACAGGTGGGCATATGGGTAACTCATATTCAGCCAGCTGGGAAAGAAATGGAGTGGAAAACCCTTTCCGGGCAAATCGAATAAGGTGGCAACCAAGTGTAATACCCGTCTTGCTCCCCTTCTTTTGAATGGATTTCCCCTCCATTTTCTGTTGTAGTTCAACCAATTCCTTATCGGTTAAGGAATAAAAACAAACCTCAGACTTGGTTTCCCAACCTGTTGCTTCTAAAGACTGCCCTCTGCTCGGGAACGAAATTCCCATGCTCACAGCCAGTTAGAGCACCAAAATCCACCCTCTCTTCAAACTCACCTCACTCTCGTGAATGTCCTTCCCAAATCCTAGCGTGACGTGGATGATCCGCCGAATCCTCACCACGATCGATTGATTAGGTGAAACGGTTCTGCAAAGTGTGTTTTTTCATACAAAAGCGTGGTTATAGTACTCATATTGTGCCAGCCATGCGTACTGCATTGGCGGAATTGCTCTACACTCTATAAATGGAGGCTCGATAAGCTTTTGTGCTCTACAAAAACAGAAAAGAGTTTTCTCTACCAGTGGTGAATATCGAGAAGTCATGGCCCTCCCTGCTCATCCAATTCTCGACATTCCTCAGCCTCAGCGACTTGCTGAAATTAACCTTTTTTTTTTAATTCAAAATATGGAAGATGATATTCGAAATACTCAAAGAAGGTTAATGGCTATCAGGAGGAGGCGTCGTCGCGACGACGAGGACCCGCGTGTTAGTGCAGCCCAACGTCAAGCAAACCATCAAACAATTCGGGAATTAGAAGAACTAGAAGAAAGACTCCAGGGACTACGCCAGGAGCAGCAGGAACTGATCGTGAAGGAACTCGGCCTTGATGCAGGAGAAAAAAAAGAGTCCGTCGTTTAGTTTTAGAAGGTTTCCATTTTTTAAAATAAGTGTCCGTAGACGTTTGTTTTCATGTCTGGTCTTCAAAGTCTTTGTTTAGTTTAGTGGAGATCTCCTACGGTGCTTACTGGAGATAGACTCCTATCTATGCTAACTATCTTTGTTATCTATGCTAACTATCTTTGTTTGGTTTTCTTTGTTTGGTTTTCTTTGTTATGTTTTCATGTATGTATGGTATGGGAAAAGCCCTAGTGTAAAATGTTTACTAGATTAATGCTATGCTAATAGAATAATTAATAAAGACTTTTTCGTCAAAATGTGCTGAAACTGAAGTTCTTTCCTTTTTTTCTTTCTATAGTGGAAAAGAGAAAGGAAAGAAAGAGCAAAATCTACTAGTAAAAAACCACTAGGCTTTCTACATATGCATCGTCCAAAAAAAGTGTTTTTATCAGCTGTAGCAAAGAAAAAAACTTCATAGAAGTCGAAATATGAAGAAATATGCCTAGATATTTGAGTCTATGGATAAAGATTGATTGATAGAGGAAGCCCCGTAAAGATCAATTAGCGAGATTTTTGGCCGATACAATAAAAAAAAACTGCTGACTTATGTCATAATTAGAGAAAAAGTTAGGAATCGCCTTATGTAAGAGAGTCGATCCCCTAAAGTATTGAGCAGCGGTGTAGCATCAGATCCCAAAGATAGTCAGTCTTTTCTTTCTTATGAAGAAAGGTCTTTTTCAAAGATTCTATATTATATCTAATCTATTCTATAACAATTTCTATATGATATATGAAACCGAGATAGTTACCTTTCAGAAAAGTCTAACGATAGTAGACTGCCTACGTTTGTTTTTATTCTTCTGAAGGTGGGAGAAAAGAGAAAACTAAAAATAAAAATTAAAGTTTGAAACTCACGTAATTAGCCTCTTTTGGTTAATTCTAGAAAAAAAAAAATGGGGAAATTCACTGTGGAGCCGTATGAGGTAGGAAACCCTCAAGTACGGTTCTAAGGAAAGGAAATTACTCGCCTATTCCTATTCCGACCGAGGAGAACAGGCCATTCGGCAGGGCGACTCTGAACTTGCGGAGGCTTGCTTCGACCAAGCCGCTGAATATTTGAAACAGGCTATAGCGCTTACTCCGGAAAATGTTATTGAAGCGCAGAATTGGTTGAAGATCACAAGGCGTTTTGAATAAGATAAAGAAGACTCTCTTTTTTTTTTTTTTTTTTAGTATTTGTTTTTCCTATTTGTTATATTTTCTATTTTTATTATTTTAAAATTTTGTTTTTCTATTTTGTTATATTTTCTATTTTGTTAAAATAGGA
>JANZXR010091513.1:0-10422 GCA_027575705.1 Erythroxylum echinodendron
TGAATATGAGCATATCATATAATGCATGAGCATGAAATGCATTTTTCTAATTTCTTACTAATCTCTCATAATTACTACTCTAGCCTCAACATGGGTAACGAGATGTTACATTAGATGTGAAAATAGTAGCAATATTGTTCTGTGTTGTGAGTTTGGTCACTGAGAGTAAGTTCTTGAAAAAATTAGGGATGTGCAGAATCTCATCAAGGGCAATTTTGTTGCCAATGGTTGCTTCACATATGTGTGTCACATGTTGTTTTGTGTTGTCTGGGAGTGTTACAGGCTCGTACTTATTGTTTGTTTTAGCTTTATTACAAAAATCAAGATTTGTGACCATATGTGAGGATGCACCCGAATCATCTAGCCATATGTAATTGTTTTTTGTACTATGAGCATTAGTGTGACTTGTACCATTACCTACGTGTGGGATTTTTCCATTCTTCTCATTGTGCTCGTTGGATTCTGGTTAAGTGTCTACAAGAGTGTCATAGGTTGCAGCCAGGTTTGCTCTGCTTTTCTGTCCAGTCAACTCTTTGTACCAGTCGGGCACATTATGGATCTTGAAGCAAGTCTCAATGGTATATCCTATTTTTTCACACTTCTCACAGTGCTTGTCTTCTTTCCTTTGAAATTGTCTTTTGTTGTTGTTTCTACCAACTTTCTTTGCATTGGGGTTGGTTTGTCTCACCATTATAGCTACATTTAGGGTATTGTCGTTGTTGGCATTTACTTCCTTCTACCTTTTCACAGTTTGCATCATGGCAAACGCTCCGTTTACCATGGGCAGAGGTTCCATTAACATAACCTGATTCACTACATGTTCATATTCCTCATTTAAACCCGTCAAAAATTGCACAAGTCTATGGGTGTTTTGTTTGGTAGTGATAGCTTGAGTAGCATCACAGGTACATGTGGGTATAGGGCTGAGACTAGCCAAATCATCCCAGAGATTTTTTATCTTTGTGTAATAAGCAGAAATGCTAAGATTACCTTGCTTAAAAGAGCTAATCTCCCTCTCTATCTGGTATAACAGCAGACCATTGGCTTCCCCGAATCTCTCTCTCAGTTCTTCCCAGAGTTCCCCAACTGTGGAGAAAGATAAGAAAGCAGTCCTTCTCATAGAGTTGAGGATCTAAGACTTGACCATGGAATCTGTCCTTCTTCACCAGGCAAGAAGAGTTCTGTCCTCTATTGGCTGTGTGCATGTCCCATCGATGAAGGAGAGCTTGTCTTTAGCATATAGAGCAATCATCATTGATTTGCTCCAAGTCAGGTCATTGTTACCATTAAAGAGGGTAGTAACGAGAATAGCTCCAGGATTCTCTATATTTGTGATGGAATATTTGTCTAGATCTGGGTTAGGGTAGCTGGTTTCACTGTCATAAGTTATGTCTACCATTTTTGTGAGTAGGGTTAAGTGGATTAGACCTTTGGCTCTGATACCATGAAAAATAAGCTAATATGGATGAAGAAACATATTCATTTCATCATGTCTTTTGTTTGTACAGAAGGAATATTTATACTGACTGCTAAGAAATTCTATTGGCTATTGATTCTACGCTTATGTGCTATTGTTCTAGAATGCTTTTAACCGAATGGACAGCTAAGGTCTAGTGGGTTTGTACAAAACAGAAAACAAAGAGAAAATGAGGTAAAACAAAACAAGTCATTGTGTGTGTGTTGTGTGGTTCGTGTGGGTTTATTATGGGATAGATCAGATAGGTCAGTCCATGTCTATTTGTCTTGAACCTTTAACACGCCTGATGGTTCTCTCTCTCTTTTGCTCACAATTGCCAAAAATGTCAATTTTTTGTGACTTTTAGGCTAGTTTTTTCCCTTCCAAAGCTTGTTTTCAGCCCGTTTTTTTATGCTAAACACATTCGACAAGAATTCAAGCAATTGTATGTAATTAAAAACATAAAAAAGGGATTGGTTTCTCCGAGGTTTTTATGGAGAAAATCCAAAAATCTTCGTTTTTATTCATACAATTACGTAACCGTTTTGATATCACGTGTAATGCGTAACATGAGCCTTAATTACGTGCTCAAGATCAAACATAAAAGTGAATGAACGAAGAAAACACGAGAAATATCTGTTTTTCTTTCCATAACTTTGAAAGAGTTTTTTGACACCGAAACTTTTGCTTTTTCATAACGACCTTTACTAAATTCTATCAACTGGATGTCGTTAACGTCTTTTTGAAACTTTTTTAAACCATGAATCTCTTAACGAGTTAGAGAATTCAAACGTTAGGACAACGTTCATGTCCTACTTCAGCAAAAGTGAGAGAGCTTAATCTTTTTTATATAGTATCTATATCAGACCTCTTCATCACAATTTCCATTCATGTCTAGCCCATACTGATTAGGTTCCATTTTCTTCAGTAGACTGCAACCTATTAAACTAGATCTTTTATCAGGCTACTTTATCATCTTTATCTGAACAAAATTCGATTTGCTTAATCGTAAATTTATTAAAATTGTAAAAACTTAATTAGTTGTAGTGTAATCTTAGGAAAATTACTAACAAGTTGTACTGTATAGAATCCTTGGACATTTCTACCTTAGTCACTTGGCGGCACATTATCAGTTCGACCACGTAGAATCCTTGGACATTTGGGGTTATTCCACTACCAGTGGCTTCCGACTTGGCCCCAAATGTCCAAGGATTCTATGTGGTCGAACTGATAGTCCCTGGTGCTCTTTGTCTAAGTTAAACAAACTCAACAGTGATTGAACGCCCGCATTTCCAATCTTCTCAAATCATATTGAGGTTCGGTTTGGTGTCAGAATGAAGAAGGCAAAGAAACAACTGGGCACATGGCGTCGACGACCGTTGGCAATGGCACGTGCAGAGGAGATGACATGCATCTTTTGTTGGAAATGGCTGTCTGTTGTGTTCTGTCCTGTCAGATACTAAGCAGTTATCAAAATCGTCCACGTTCTGCATTGAAGACCAGACAATGACAATTGAATGCAAGCGTTTATACGTAGCTGCCGATCCACCAGAGTCCAGCGACAGTAATCTTCCACCTCAAACGCGTGATCCAGCAAAGCCCCAAGTGCAGACCTCCAGCCTATTCTTGGACCTTTATCCTGTCACCAACAAAATGAGCCCTCAACTTCAGTTCCATTTTCGGCCTCTGGAACTCATCAACCGTGTCGATTTATAAGCTTTAATCAAGGCTCACTTCTACATGGTAATTCTAAATACGATAAATACACTCACACACACACATATATATAGTATTAGTAATATAAATATGATTACAGTTGAAATAATTAGTTATACAATTAATTTTGTTAAAATAACTTGATAAAAGATAATAAATCTTTCTTTTTAAAATTATCCATGCTATAACATTTATTTTATTAATAAAATAATTTGTAATATTGAAATTATAAGAGAAGCAGGGATATTTTGCCTCAACTCAAGTGACATACTAATCTTTATTTTCTTTCATCTTTTCCAACACAAAATGGGATGATAAAAGAAGCTCACTTTCGGCCCAATCTAGAACACTTGAATGATCCGAGTAGCCTTGTGTTTTTAGGCCTTAAGTTTATATTGGGCTGTAAACCCAATTACAGAAATTTAAGTAAATTTCCCGGCTGCTAAAAAGATAATAAACAAGGGACCAATTAGCAAATCTCGAAACTTCCTATCCTTGTGGTATAAACACAACGTTCACGCCGTAGCCTTTCCTTTTCTTCTAATTGATTTAGTATTTCTAGGGTTTACAGACTCAAATCTCTCTTCTCATTTTGGAGGGTCGTTGAGATCTCGAGATTTTGAATGGGTACGGAGCGAAAGAGGAAGGTGAGCTTGTTCGACGTTGTTGACGAGACATCGCTCTCGGCGAAGATAACGAAACCTAACGGTGGCGGCGCGGCGGCGATGAGCAGCAATGGTAATAGCTCGATTAACCGGTGGAATGGGAGGCCGTACTCGCAAAGGTACTATGAGATACTAGAGAAGAGAAGAACTTTGCCTGTATGGCAACAGAAAGAAGAGTTCTTCCAGGCTTTGAAAAATAACCAAGTGCTTGTTCTTGTCGGTGAAACTGGTAGTGGAAAAACTACTCAGGTTAGTTTTAATCTTATATTTGAATAATTTTTTGTATGAGTAATGTTTTTAATTAGCTTCAATCTGCCGAGAGAATATTGTGATTGATTTTCATGCCTGTTAATTTGGGAGGCATGCTAATTGTGTCCGCTAATACACCATGTTTGGGTAACAGATTCCTCAATTTGTTTTAGAAGCTGTAGACATAGAAACTCCAGATAAACGAAGGAAAATGATGATTGGTTGTACCCAACCTCGGAGAGTGGCTGCAATGTCTGTTTCTAGACGTGTTGCCGAGGAGATGGATGTGAATATTGGTGAAGAGGTTGGTTACAGTATTCGTTTTGAAGACTGTAGCAGTGCAAGAACAGTTTTGAAGTAAGTTTTTTCTGATCTGTTCGTTTTCAATCTGATGGGATAGTGCTTTTATGATCTCTAGTTTTATTAAACTGTATGCCAATGCGGTGCTTTCCATTATGTGGCAGGTATCTGACCGATGGTATGCTTTTAAGAGAAGCAATGACTGATCCACTTTTGGAACGTTACAAAGTTATAATCCTTGATGAAGCTCATGAAAGAACTCTGGCAACTGACGTGCTATTTGGGCTTCTTAAAGAAGTACTGAGGAATAGATCTGACCTGAAGCTCGTTGTGATGAGTGCTACTCTTGAGGCTGAGAAGTTTCAGGGTTACTTTAATGGTGCTCCTCTTATGAAGGTTCCTGGTAGGCTTCACCCTGTTGAGATTTTCTATACTCAGGAACCTGAAAGGGATTATTTGGAGGCTGGTATTCGGACTGTTGTACAGATACACATGTGTGAACCGGCTGGTGACATACTTGTCTTCCTAACTGGTGAAGAGGAGATTGAAGATGCATGCCGCAAGATAACAAAGGAAGTTGCAAATATGGGGGATCAAGTGGGGCCAGTTAAAGTAGTGCCTCTTTATTCAACTCTTCCTCCTGCAATGCAACAGAAAATTTTTGAACCTGCTCCACCACCTCTGACTGAGGGTGGTCCTGCTGGAAGGAAGATTGTTGTGTCGACAAATATTGCAGAAACTTCTTTGACCATAGATGGCATTGTTTATGTTATTGATCCAGGTTTTGCTAAGCAAAAAGTTTATAACCCACGAGTGCGAGTTGAGTCATTGTTAGTGTCCCCAATATCAAAGGCAAGTGCCCACCAAAGGGCAGGTCGTGCTGGTAGAACTCAGCCAGGAAAATGTTTCAGACTCTATACTGAGAAAAGTTTCAATCAAGATCTCCAACCTCAGACTTATCCGGAAATATTGCGGTCAAATCTTGCAAATACGGTTCTGACATTGAAGAAGCTGGGGATTGATGATCTAGTTCATTTTGATTTCATGGACCCTCCTGCACCCGAGACATTGATGCGAGCTTTAGAGGTTCTGAATTATTTGGGAGCATTAGATGATGAAGGGAACTTGACAAAGCTGGGGGAAATAATGAGCGAGTTTCCATTAGATCCTCAGATGTCCAAGATGCTGGTTGTAAGTCCGGAATTCAATTGCTCAAATGAGATCCTGTCGATTTCTGCCATGCTTTCAGGTATTATCAGTTACTATGTTACTTCTTTGTGTCAGTCTCAAGGTCTGGTGTTATTCTAGATGCCATTGGGGATCATTACTTGAGATGATGCATCCTTTGTATATGGCATGCATGTGCAGAGAACTAGTGAACTGGTTCTCTGCACATTCTGATAGTTGTTTAACTGCTTGCATGTGTAGATAATATGCATGCATGCAGTTGAACAATTTGTGTCAAATTAGGTGGTCATCAGCAACTGTCTTGTATGGGTTCCATGCCCCTGGTTGGCATGTACCATCGGATTCTAAGTAGGTGCTGATGCAGATAGTTGCAGTTTCTCAGTATTATCTCATCAAGCAAATGGTCTCGTCTCGCCTGTATGCATCTGCTGACCTTCAATGGGCCTCTTCTGTGATAACCAAATTCTGTCTTTAGTACCCAATTGCTTTGTCCGCCCTAGGGAGGCTCAAAAAGCTGCTGATGAAGCGAAGGCTAGGTTTGGGCACATAGATGGAGATCACTTGACGTTGTTAAATGTATATCACGCATATAAACAGAACGGTAAGTGTCTACTCTTCTTTATACTTCATTCTCTGGAGTTTTTCAGAAATGCCATACTTATGAGGTCACTGTTTTTGGTGGGCTGCAGATGAGGATCCATCTTGGTGCTATGAAAATTTTATCAACCACAGAGCGCTCAAAGCTTCTGATAATGTTAGGCAACAGCTTGTACGCATCATGGCCAGGTTTAACCTCAAGTTATGCAGCACAGACTTCTCCAGCCGTGATTACTATGTCAACATTAGAAAGGCCATGCTAGCAGGTTATTTTATGCAGGTTGCTCACCTTGAAAGGACTGGACACTACTTGACAGTGAAGGACAACCAAGTATGTTTGGAGTTTATCTGCTATCCCTGTAGCACTAGTATCAAGATTTGATCTTTTCATGCTCCATATTTAAGGCTCTTTCCTAGTTGTGAGAACATAACGAGGCCTTCTTACATTGTTGTGTTATTCTTACTGGAGTATTGACAACTTCAAATACAAGTGATGGAATTTCAAGGCTTATGATTTTGGATTTCCTTCTACAGGTGGTACACTTGCATCCCTCAAATTGTCTGGATCACAAGCCAGAGTGGGTCATTTACAATGAGTACGTGCTAACCAGCAGGAATTTTATTCGTACAGTGACAGATATTCGCGGTGAATGGTTAGTATTCTACTCTTTCTTATCTCTGTGTTCAACCTGTTGCTTGTGACGTAAGCCCGTAATGGTTTCTTTTTTCTTGTGATTGTTGGATATTTCAATATTGAAACATGAAGGTTTATTGGAAACCTTATGGGTTTTCATATTTGCTGGATCTTTTAATGCTTGTTCTATAGATTCTAACAAAAAAGGTTGTTGTCGTAGGCTTGTAGACGTTGCGCCACACTACTATGATTTGACGAATTTTCCTCAATGCGAAGCCAAGCGGGTTCTTGAGAAGCTGTATAAGAAACGAGAGAGAGAAAGGGAAGAGAGTAAAAACAAAAAGTGAAAGGGCACGACGTGAAAGATTAAAGGATTACTGGCTTTGCTATTGGGAGCAGTTGGCTGACAACTTATTTGTGGCACATTAAAATGGATTAGTGGCTGGAGGAAAAGTTTGTATCGTTAGGCCTAGCAATCATTTCCTATTGTACTAGTCCATATTTGGTTTTCAACGTTTCTTACTTGCCATTTTTTGTAACATTTGAAACAAAAATGAATGAATGTGAACAAACTTTGTGATAATTTCTGGATTAATGCAGTTTCAGTATTACAGACGGTCTAAATCACGTTTGTCCATTTTGTAATTGTGTAATCAAATGGGCGGGTGTTTTTGTAATAACAATAGGGGAAGCAAAAAGTGGCCCATCTACTGGTTTATTGAAGTAGTGGAGTTTGTTTAGCTTGTACTGGAACTCAGACTCTTGAGCAGCAACACAGCTTGATAAAGGGGAATGTACAATCATATCTTGCGAGATGATTATGCACTTCCTGTTGAGTTTGCGGTGTTGTACCTTATCATATAATTAATGAGGCTTCAACCTATGGAGAATATTCCTGAGTTTGCTGGCCTATATAACATGGAACCACCAAGTCATGAGCTAGCACGTCTACCTAGAGATCCTTTCTTTCAACACTCGATTTGTTCGTTCACGTTGGGATGGAAGTTTGAAGTTTACATCATTAGAAGTCGGGACAATTCCAGACGATCATATTAGTCAAGTGAGCTTGATTCTTTCATTTAACTGCCCTTCACTGTGTATGTCTCTCAACTGTCCCGAATATGTCGATCCCTGGTCCTGTTTTAGGTACTTTCACACTACTACTGCCAATCTCACGACATGATATCACAAATCAACCCGGAGAAGGCAGTATGATAACCAAATGAATGTTTAAACTAGGGGATAATATAATGTGAATTGCTCTGGTTTCAGCTTACATCCACAGGAGATTCAATCCAACTACCAGCCTTCTGGTTTCGAACACCCCTTTCCTTCATAATTTTCCTCAGTTCAATTATGTTGGTCCACTGCTCTCTTTCTCCATGAATCTTTGACAACATTGAATAAGCTATTGGATGATCTTTTTCCATCTTTCTGATACCCTTTGCAGCAAACTCGCCAAGTTCCAAACTTGAATGCAAACCACAAGCTCCAAGCAATGCACCCCACAGAACCACGTCAGGCCTAAATGGCATTTCTTTGATCAATTTCTCTGCTTTCTCCAGCTGACCAGCTCTCCCATAGAGGTCCACCATGCATGTGTAATGCTCCAACTCTGCTTCTATGCCATAATTTATGCTCATCGATTTGAAGTGCTTTTCCCCTTCTGTTACTAATCCTCCATGTGCACACGCAGACAATACGTTGATAAATGTTATTTGATCGGGAATGACGCCACATTTTATCAATCTCTCAAACTCCGCCAGTGCTCTAGTTGGAAGCCCATGCCTGGCATAACATCCTATTATGGAGTTCCAAGACACTAAATTCTTAATTTCCATAGACTCAAAAATGGAAGAAGCAGCATCAATTTCACCACATTTCCCATACATATCGAAAAGTGAAGTCCATAAGTATACATTTTCTGGTATACCAGATTTTAAAATGATTGAGTGAACTTGCTGCCCCATCAGAAGAGATGAACATCCAGAGCAAGCGTCCAAAACACAAGAAAATGTAAAATCATTTGGTCTGGTCCCTGAATCCACCATCAAACGAAAAAGCTTCAAGGCCTTCGTATAACTCTCATCTCGCACATATCCACTAATCATTACAGTCCATGAAACAACATCCCTTTTGCCCATCTTATCAAACATTGTCCTAGCCTTGTCAATTCTCTTGTTGGCAATGTAACCATGAACCAAATTAGTCCAGGATATCATGTCTTTCTCGGGCATCACATCAAAAACTCTTTGTGCCTTCACCATGCATCTAAGTTCCATGTAACCCGAGATCAATGCATTCCAAGAAGCAACATTTTTCTCTGCGATCTCATCAAAGACTCTACCTAATGCAAAATGATCTCCTGCACTTGCATATGCTCTTATCAGAGCAGAGCCGACAAAGACACTCAATTTTAGCCCCAAGCACACTACAAGCACATGAATCTGAGGCACCAACACACTATACGCGTCATCCGAAAATGCACTAAGCAGTATCGCGACTGTGCGTTCACAGGGCATCAGACCGATCTCTTGCAATCCAAAGAAATACTTGCACACTAGATGCGGGTTTTTGGCTTTGTTAAAGGCCGATAACATGGTGTTCCAGGTAACAATGTCTTTAACAGGCATTTTACCAAATAGGTATTCGGCGGCTTGAATTTGATTGCTCCGCACGCAGCGAGAGAGCAATTTATTCCAGGACGAGACGTTTAGGACAGATGGGTTTCTCTCAAAGAGTACAAGTGCATTATCTAAGTTGCTGTTTTGGTGCTGGAGCTGATTTCTCGGGCTTATTGAAAGCGTGCACAGTTGGCGGGAAGTTCTCAGGAAAACAGCTCGCTCTACAATGCCCATGCTGTGGTGTTATCACGCTTTAATTGCAAGTAGCGACATGCATTCTCCTGGTCAGAGACGAAAGCAGCAGCATATAAATAGACACTTTTGAGATTTGATTCGGAGTGCCAGAAATTGTTTCGTCATTTAATAGCTCTTCTAAAGGCAGCTGTCTGAGTAAAGTTCCAATATTAATTAGAAGTAAAAATATTATGCTTTCGGCGAAGGAGTTGAAGGTTCCAAGTCTCGGGGTTGATTCGGATGTTCCACATCACAAAAGTGCAGTTGAAAAGTTTCGTTAGTACCAATTTGTCAAGAAGGCACCAAGTTTTGTCTCCCATTTTGGTCCTCTGCATTTTCCTTTTTGTGTGTTTTAATTCTACATTTTGATGTTTTTGTCCCACATCTTTCTTTCAAAACAGTGCTTGCGTCGCACATTCATAAGCATTCTTAATGATATTATCCTATACACATTGCAGCAGGAACCATACTTTCCCACCCGGCATGGATAGTATTTCCAGCAAAGAGTTTTGAAATGTACTAAGCAAAGTTATGAATGCCGTACCGGACTCAGTACCGGATTGAGTTTTGGAACGAAACTGTACCGGTACCGGTCAGTACCGGATACCGTTTCGGATAATTTTTTAAATTTATAAAATAGTCTTTAAAATTTTTAAAATTTACAAAATACTCCATATTGATATATTGTAAAGTTGTACTGTATACTTTACTAGTTTACAGTTTACATCAATCATGCTTTCAAAAATTTTAATAATAAAT
>JANZXR010091524.1:0-10421 GCA_027575705.1 Erythroxylum echinodendron
GAATGGAGAAAGTGAAACCTATGTCAACTCCTATGCATCCTTCAAACCTTTTATCTAAGGATGAAGCAGGTAAGAAGTTTGATCAAACCCTTTTTAGAGGAATTATTGGTTCTTTACTTTATCTTACAACAAGCAGACCTGATATTCTGTTTATTGTCTGTTTATATGCTAGATTTCAAGCAGATCCTAGAGAATCTCATTATATTGCTGTTAAAAGAATTTTGAGATATCTATCAAGTTCTACTAATCCTTGCTTAATGTATGAGAAAGGTAAAGATTTCAGGTTAATTGACTACTGTGATGCTGATTATGCTGGAGACAGGATTGATAGAAAGAGTACAAGTGGAGGATGTTACTTTCTTAGCCATATTCCAGTTTCTTGGTCTAATAAGAGGCAAAGCACAATTGCTCTATCAACTGTAGAAGTTGAATATATGTCAGCTGCAAGCTGTTGCTCACAAACATTAAGGATCAAGTATCAGTTAGAAGATTATTCAATACAAGAAGAACAAATTCCAATTTTTTATGACAACACAAGTGTTATCAACCTATCGAAGAATCCAATACAACACTCAAGGGTAAAGCATATCGAAGTTAGGCATCATTTCCTACGAGACTATGTACAGAGGGGAATCGATAGTCTACAATTTGTTGAGACAAATCATCAATAGACAAATATCTTTATTAAGACTTTGAATGAAGAAAAATTCAAAGAAATTAGACGAAACTTGAATATGGTAGTGTTGAGTGACCAATCATCTAACAAGTCATGACCCAAATGATTTTCACAAAAGGAAGATAAAAAGTCATAAGTTATGAAGAGCACAGCAATTGTAAGTTACAGAAGATAACTTTTGAGAAGGAAGTAAAGGGAAATCCTCTCAAAAGGTCCAGAACATCACCTACCTTAGTACCTACCCTAGAATACTCTTGAAATTCTTTGAAATCGACTTTTGCAGAGCTCTCAAAAAAGTGTTTCATTACTCTATTCTTGATATCAAGCCCTTTCGGTTTACATTCTCATCTTCAGATACTAACCTTATTACTTTGGGAAGTTTCTACCATCTATAGATCACAATGGAGCAAGCTATGATTTATGGAAGACATGTTGATTTCGACTCCTTAAAGAAGAATCAGATGGACATTGAATCAGAAGTTGATGCAGCAGGATGGAAAAACTTCTTTCAGGTTTGTGAAACAGTCTATCTGAATGAAGTATATGAGTTTAGGAAGAATGCAAAAGTAGTAGACGATACTGTAGTATCAACGGTGGATAGATTGTCGATTATTGTGACACTAGAGCTAATTGAGAAGGTCAGTGGATATCCATGTGTTGGAGCAGAGGTATCTTATAACACAAGATGGATAACTAAAATCCATGTAGAGAAGGCACATGTCAATTGACAACTATATAGAAGTCGTGACCCAAAGGACAAGAAGGCGTGAAATCTTGTTCCGAAGGCTAGGGTTCTATATGCGATACTTTTTCACTGTATTCTACCAAGAACAGGATCGAAGAACATTGTGACGGCGATAGATGAACAATGCCTATTCTATCTACTCAACCATCAGGCCATAAATCTTCCACACTTGATTTTCAAGTATATGATGAAGACAAAGAGGGATTCCAATGCCTTACCATATGGCATTTTACTAACAAGAATTTTTAGAGATTCTGGAATTCTTCTTGTCAGAGGAAACATAATGAAGATGAATATCAAAAGCATTAAGGAGATGAATATCAAAAGCATTATCAATGCGTCAACTATATGTATAATGGGATTGAAAACTCAAGAAAAGGAGGATACAACTTCTATGGAGAATGCAAGGACTAAGGGGGAGCGTATTATCAAACGCAGCGTGAGTGGAAATTACACCCACAGAGAAGAAGAAACCTCAATCCTCAGGAAGAATGGTTATAGAAGAAAAGAAGAATAAATCGTCAGAGGTAGCAATTAAAGCTAAGACGATCTCATAAAGAGACAAAAGCCAGGTGCATATATCTGAAAAACAAGTGTCATTGCAAAGAAAGGGGAAGACACTTGATTCCGAGAAACTCAAAAAATTAAGAAGATCACCAAGGTTATTAACCTTGCGCCAATAATAGCAGAAGAGAGGGAAAGGATTGACTCTTGGTGATGATTCTGAAAAGGTGGAGAAAGTACCACAGGCTACTAAGTCTTTAGTCTCAATTTTGCAAGAACAGCTAGCAAAGTTGACTAAAGAAACAGAAATTAAGAGGAAGTTGGAGTTTGAAAGGAAGAAACCTCAACCACAACCACCTTCTAGACTGGTAGAAGAAAGTAAGAAGCTGAAGAACAGTCATAAAGAGATTACTTCAACTGGTGTTCAAAAAAAGAAAAAATCAGTTGAATATAGATTAGTATCTCATAGTCCTACCAGAAAATAGGATTTGAGAATGAAGGTGATAGAAGAAATGGTACCTATTAGAAGCAGAAGCTCAATCATTATAAGAGAACTTGTGAAAAGGTTAGTCAAGGAACAAGTTGAACCTATACTAGTCAATAATCGATCAATACATCTTTTGAATCATGAAGAAAGAAGATTATATAGGATTCTAAGAGATGAAAAGTCAGAACCATATCCATTAATGATGACAAAGGATCGATATACTATTGATCCAGTCACAATATCATCCATTTTGTGAAACATTGTAGGAACCCCATAGCTTTCATAATGTTACTAAGCAAAGTCCAATTTACATTGTCGTATGCCTTCTTTAAATCCACTTTCAAGACATAATTCTTTCTACCTTTGCTGTTGGAATATCCTTTCATAAATTCCTACACAAGCAAAATGTTATCACCCATCAATCTACCTATTGAGCCAATTTTCCAAGATCTTTGATATAATTTTGTAAATGAAATTGCAATAAGCAATAGTTCTAAAATCAATGAAATGTTTCTATTCTCCACCTTTAGGAATTAGAGTGATAAACTTTCTGTTAATCTCTTTATACAGTCTCCTATTTTTAATAATGTTCCCTTTTTTGTTAGTTTTCTTTACAATGTTTACTTAACCTGATATGATTTTAATCTTCTAGCAATTTATTATTGCAACCTTATCCTTAAAATGTTGATGACTAACATCAATCCGTAAATGATATGATTTTAGATAGCGAGAAATGATGCCAAATAAGTTAGAATATACATATTAATATCATAACTGGAATTGCCAAGGGAATACTTTATCTTCATGAAGATTCCAGGCTTAGATTAATCATTCACATGCATATAAAGCTAGGAACATTTTGTTAGACAATAGTATGAATCCAAAACCCTCTGAATTTAGAATGGCAAGGTATTTAGAGGAAGTAAAGGTGAAGCCTACACTGTTAGAATCTCCAAAATATAGTATGTACACACGTGTAACATCCCATTATCCCATGATAAGAGTTAGAACCCTAGGATACTGTACATGAGAGATTATTGAGAATTTAGGAATTGCATTTCATGTTCATGCATAATATAACATACACACACACAGGAAAATAGTAATGTTTGTGTTAAGTCAAGAGGACTTCACGATGATTAATTTTGATGACAATCAAATAATAATAATATTAGAAATAAATGAACTAGTTTGATGAGTGTGTTAAGTGTGCAGAGGTACAAATCAGAAGAAGCACAAAATACAAAAGAAGTGAAAACACAAAAGAAGTAGAAGACACAGAAGAAGTAAAAACACAGAAGAAGCAGAAGATACAGAAATGAAAACACAAAAGAAGCAGAAGATACAGAAGAAGTAGAAAACACAGAAGAAGTAAAAACATAGAAGAAGTAGAAGATACAGAAGAAGTAGAAAACATAAAAGAAGCAGAAGATACAGAAGAAGTAGAAAACACAGAAGAAGTAAAAACATAGAAGAAGCAGAAGATACAGAAGAAGTGAAAATACAGAAGAAGCAGAAGATATAGAAGAAGTGAAAACACAGAAGAAGAGGAAAATACAGATGATACAAAGATGAAGATACGCTAGAACGTTAGACAGTTAGTTAGTTAGAGTTAATTACAGAACTCAACTGAATAACAGTTATCAAGATTTAAGAAGCAGTTGGAGACTTAGATTATAAATACTAGTCGCAGTTGAAGATTGAATAACCTTTCGAAAATCTTAGAACTTTTGATCTTAGAACTTTTGAGCTTTCAAGTGTATACTTACAAAGAAAAATTCTGTAGTGCGATACTAGAGAGCAAACCCTACTATAACAAAAAGCTCTCAATATCTTTTTAGAGAGAGAAAGAAAATGTTACTAGCCTAGAGAGGCTAAGATAGCAGAAAGAATACTTCGTGTAAGAGACCTGAAGTGGCTCTGGAAGGGAAGAAAGAATACTTGTAAATTTGTCAAAGTATAGTGAAAACTTAGACGAACTCTGAGGACTGGACGTAGCCCACAATTTGGGGTAAGCCAGTATAAAAATAGCAGCATCTATCTTCTATCCTTCAACTTTTTCTATTTTTTTAAAACAAGTATATAGAAGTTATTTGCGATTTAACTACATAACTAATTTTGTATAACTTTTGTGGCATTCTTTTAACAAGTTAGAGAAGTTCTTAAGAAGAAATATTAAAGATTTTGTATTCACGAAAAGAATACACAATTCAACTCTCCTTCTTGTGTATATCATATATTAAACGTGAATTCTATATTAACGTGTGATTTACTTCAGTTTGCACGTAGTAAGATGATTGTACATGCATTCATTGACATTTTTCCGGGTATAATTGATTTGTAAATGTAAATTTTTGTATTATGAATTATGGCTCATATGTACTGAAAATTTCATTGTTATGTATTAAAATTGATTTAGTATTTTTGGTGAAATTTGGAAATTTATGAAAATTTGGATAGTTTTAGACTAGGAAAAATGTCAAATGGCAAGATAGCTGATAAATGGTAGTAGATGTAAGAGTCAAATGACAATAGAAATTTTGATAAATGACCTTAGGAATTATTGACAAGTGTCATTGAAATTTGGGAGATAATTTGATTAGAAATTAGAATTAAGTGGACTAGTTAAATAAAAGAAACAATTGTGAATCTATGGGGATGAGACACGAGGCAAGTGATAAGTGTCACTTGCAAATCCATGTCTTATCCCACGATGGTCCTTCTAAATGAAAGACTAACTTCATTTTAATTGGTCTTTCGAATTATTGATTGTTCTCCTCTTGTTTTCTCACATCTCCTTCGTGACTTTCTTCTTCATTTTCCTTCTTCATGATTTTCTTTGAATTTCCAAGCCTTCATCCATGTTACACCTTGCTTTTATCTATCTTGTGCTACTTTTGTCCTATAGCCTTCTACATTTTGTCTCTAAAACCTAACCTAATCCACCCTAAAAAGTTGATGATCGTGAGCATGGAGGATTAGGGTTTCTTAGTGATTTTCGAAGAAGCTTAAGAGTAAAGCAAGTAAGTTATGCCTTGATCTTTATGGTTGGTGTTAAATATATGATGAGTAATTTGAGATTGATAATCATGATCATGAATCTAATTTTGTGTTAACGTGGGTGGTAATAATAACAAAGAGATCGTGTTTCAATTTTTATGAGTTGATGTTATGCATAAATTGTTTTAGTAGAAGCAATTTTGAATAATGAAGTTAAAAGATGATGATGTGTACATGAAGAGGTAGGTGGAGTCATGTTTTTTTTTGGGTTGTAAGGAATGATAAATTATGGGTTTTAAGTTAAAAAAAAGGGGTGTATTTTGGTGTCTTAAATTGAGATGAGTTAAAGTAGTGATAGTTAGGGTTAACAAGAAGGTGTAAGTGAAGTAGAAAAGTGTGCAGAAAATTGATGATCAAAGAGTATATAAATATGTTCTATTTTGGTGTTGTGATCAATTATGGGTTTGAATTGTGTATAGATGATATTGAACTGAAATTTAGGGATAAATGAAGAGGTTATCAACTTGAAATGATGGAATTTTGACAATGAATTGTTTGATTCTATGAATGTGATATTATGTAAAAAGGATAGGATGCATCAATAATAATATGTAGTTGAAGATGCTAAATCAAAAGCTTAAGAGGTTTGAGAGATTAATGAAATCAAATTGGTATTTGAATTAGTGTAGAATGATGTTGTGTTAGAAGTAATGAATTCTGGATATTTGGTGTGAAATTGGTGTTAAAATGTGTGTTGAATTTGGATGAATGGGGAGGAACATTTGCAGGGCATGATCGTGGTCGTGGACCTCACCCTACTATCATGACCTGACAGAAAAAGCCTCTGTCACAATCGTGACCACCCTTCCCCACTATCGTGGCCAGGACAAAAAATGTTTTTGTCACGATCGTGGAAGGAGCACCACGAATATGGCTTGGCCAGAAAAAGTTTCTGTCACGACCATGACTGGGGCACCACGATCATGGCCAACTTCAAAAGTTTCTGTCACGATCGTGACAAGGACATCACGATCGTAGCTAGACTTATGGAGAAAAAAAGTCGCATTTTGAGTGAAGTATGAACTAATCAATGCTAGGGTACTTCCATATTAGGTATTTAGGCTTAAATGAAATCTTGAATGAACTTAGTTGTTGTTAAATGGGGTGATTAAGGTGAGTAAAGAGTATTAGGTATTTAAGAATGATTGGAAGGTGTTATTAATTGTTTATAAGATGTGTATTAAGGAAATGTACACGAGAATTTGTCATTGAACATGCATTATACATGACATATATATATGTGCTTATGATTGAGTATTTATGTAAAATGTGCAAATTAGTAATGTATGAACGTGTGTGATTTCATAATATAGAAGAACACATTGAGCTACTACTTTCAGACATTGCCGTGACTTTAAGGAAATAAGCTAACGGGAGTAAACTGTGAGTACCTAAGATGGTCTCACCTTGATTGCTAGTTTGTTAAATTATTTATGGAATTATTATATGATGAATAAGTACTGATTCCAGACATTAAATAGCCGAGGCGTTCGATGCATGAATAACACATTAGAAGTGCTCCTTAAATGTTAATATTATTTACTAAATGTTTCTCAACTTGTATGTTGAATGTCGGGCCAAGGTCCGATGACAAATGTGAATGAGAAAGAGAATATGAATGTGACTGATTCATCATAATGATTAAATATATGTGGTGCATTTCATTACATAAATGTATAAAAGATAAAGACAGTTATGACCGGAGTCGTCAATGTAAAAAGAGCCTAAAGCTTAGAATGTGGTAAGAGCCTCTGACTCACTATGTAAAATGACCCCTATATCCCTAACGGATAAGGGATAGTATTAATGAGTGCAGTATCCACAATGGATACGGGACAGTGAAAAAGGCACTTGGTCATAACAATAAAATAAACAAATGTGAGTCTCATGAACATTGCATAAACACATAAATTGTATGATTTAGATGACTGCAATGTATTATGAATTGAGTTGACTGAATACCTGTGAAAGCTTATGAACAAAGTGTTTTGTGATGCTACATGTTGATAAATATGAATTATGTAAATTATGTGATCATTTGAGTTGTATTATATGATATAAGTGAACCATCGAGGATGGTTATCTCACTGAGTTTGCAAAACTCACCAAAATTGTAATGTTAACTTTTTAGGTTTGAGAGCGACGACTTAGCTTCTAAGACAACTTAAAAGAGATCTATTATTGCTTTTAGATAGAAGACATAGCTCAAAGGTCGCTCAGCTTAGATCGAAGGACTTAGATAACCTTTTTGGAAAATTCCTCATGTATGTAGCATGTTTTGTAACAGAGCTGTAAACTTTAATAGGTTGCTGATATTGTGTGTATATATATACATGGATGTTTTATGAAAGGCTACATTGTAAATAATGGTTTATGAAATGAAATGAGGAAATTTAGAGTTTTAGACATTGTGATACTTATGTTTTCAATTTATGATGCCATGAGATAAATGAAAGTGATATAGTTAGCGCACCATTCCATCGAACATGTGCATAAATGTCTGATGGACGTACAGGCATGTGCTGGAAGGGAGTGGGGTGCTACACATTAATTCTATAACTATTTCTTTTCTCTCAAGAGTTTGCTATACATTTGAACCTTCTCAAATCTAGCCTATGTCTAAGAAATTTGGTTATTTAAACTTAGTATTAGCTATACTAGACAAAGATAATTTCTACTCAAAGTAAAATAAATGTAAAGAAAGACAATAATGGGCTATATATGTCATGAAAACTAAATAAGATTAAGACTTTACTCATATTAAATTACACTCACTATTTTATTCAAAATAGTAACCCTCACTACTATTATGAAAAGATTACTCTAATCTCTCTAATAGGCTAGAATCCTATTAAAATTTAGTTGATATCAAGTTTGCTCAACAAACCAACTAAACTTAAATTAGGTAGATAACATCTTTATCAATCACATCTCATATGATCCTGGATTCGTTCAGTGACAACTTCTTGCAAAACATACCTTAGATATTATTCCTAAGTTTACCTCTAAATTCATATGATCATTAGTTTGCTCGTCCAAACCACACAAATTTAATTAAGCAAGACTCATTATTATAAGAGTAACTGTATTTAGGTTAAAGCAAAAATTAGTTTGTTCAATAAGCCCAACAATAAATAAAACTCTAGTTTGTTCTTATAATAATGGAAGAAAATAACCATATTTTAAATATGCATTTAATATTTTAATGGTAGATTTAATTTTTAAATGATCTTATTAAAAAGATTACATGTATATCATAGATATAAACGTCAAATTCAATGTGCATATATAATATATCAAACATATATCAAAAATGCAATTCGACATTTAAAAATAGTCAAATTATATGCATATAACATCAAGCCTTATTTAATTATAAGCATTGATATAATATTCATAATATAAGTAGTTTCCAACTCTTTTGATAATTAAATTAGATTAAACCATTGATTCCTAAATAAATCAAATTCCTATTTCAAATATAAATTAAAATTCATTTAAAAATAATTTTAAATTTTAATTGGAAATCATTTCTAATTATCTTGAATCCTTGAACAATTTGATTGAAAAATAACTTTCAATAAATTACTCTTCCTACTTATTATAATTTTAAAAAAGTTTCTTTTTTTTAAAAGTTAACAAGTAAGACATTTTAATCTAAATATAAAACCATTTCTAATCTAATTACCAATATTTTAATTATCAAAATAGTTTATAATATAAAAGGAAACTACATTTAAAATTAGAAAATATTTTAAATTTAATTAAGAAAGTCTTTTACTACTTAGGAAACGATTCCTTAATCAATAAGAAACTATTTTCTAAAATATTAAAGAAGACACATTTTTCTTAACTAAAAATATTTTTTTAAATTTAATCAAGAAAGATAAATTTTCTAATAAATCAGAAAACAAATTATTCAAATTAATAATGAAATGATTTCCAAATAAAGTAAAATAATAACCCTTTGAACAAATACTAAACTTATCTAATTTTAATCAAACTGAAATAAATAATTTTAATTAAGAAATATGTTTTTTAGTTACTTAAAAATATTTTTAACTTAAAGAAGTTTAATTAATTTATAATTTTAATATGTTGAATATAATTAATTTTAATTATGGAAGGTATTTTCTAAAATATTAATTAAGAATTAATTAATTATTACTCTTAATATAATTAAGAAAAATAATTTTAAAATTAATGTGTCTCACTGTTATACTAATTGTATCCAATATAATCTAATTTTGAAAGATAACTTTTAAAACTTTGTTTGATTCTAATTATTATTTAATAACTAATTTAATTTAATAATTTCATAATTGAACACCTAAATTAAATACCACAAATGTTTCTAAACAATTTAACCTTATTGAAAATAATTTTTAAATAATTAAAATATACATTTATAAACTTAGAATTTTAAACTAAATTAATTTTAATTTTTTAAGAAAATAAAGGAAAAATCATATAAATGGAACAAGTAACGCACGTGCCTAATGCATCAAACATAGCTATCTCCATTGTTTTCCCATAATAGGGTTTTCTGGTTTATGTTGCTGTCATTGTCATCTCTATCATTTCAGGTACTGGCTATACTTCTCCTTAATTGTGACTAATAAATGATTAATTGACTATATTTATATAGCCATATTTTAGTGTGTTTTGCTTGTTATTTGAGATTTTTATTTTATTTTTTGTACTTATTTTACTTGAAGTGTGTTTTTTTTGGTGATTACAACCTTCATAGACCAAAAGGAGAAGAATTTTGGATGAAATCAAAGTACAAATTGGAAGAATTGAAGCAACTTTGGAGATACATGGTTGTATGTAGGAATTGTGTAAGTCATTACATGCCTGTGTGTAGGAATTGTGTAAGTCATTTTAAATGTTTAAAGCTACCAAGATGTTGTTTATGCCCTTATGAAGATGCACGCTCATGTATGTTG
>JANZXR010091626.1:0-10414 GCA_027575705.1 Erythroxylum echinodendron
ATAATATATTATTAACAAGTCATAATGTTAATACATGAATCACAAATATCCATTGTCCTAGGGCACACTACTAACAAGGCTCGAGGTTCAGTGTATAGAGCTCCATTATATTTTTCTTGATAAAGAATATGCAGCTTGTCGTCTAGCAGAGGTTGTCTGTAAATGATGTTGGGCAATGACAATATAACATTGTTGCTTCCATTAAGCTAACGGTTGGAACCATTCAAGAAATGTCCACAGTAGAGAACTTGTATTACTTTGATCACAAAGATGTTGGTATAACTGCAGAGGAGATATTGAGATGATATAAGCATAGAGGGCAGAAAGTGCCCAAAGATACCATAATGTGTTTTTAGATAGGGCATCTTGAAGGAAATTCACATTAAGGTAGGGTTCTTTGAGATTGAACATTGTGGGACTACCAAGAGAATGAGTTTCACTAAAAAACTGATGCAAATAATAAAACAAACTTATACGAACAAGAGAAGCTACTTTAGACATACTGGTAGGCACACTAGCTATAGAAGGAAAGTGTTTTTTTTTTTTGGTTAATGGCAGAAAGATTGTTATCAGCCATAATGAATGGGAAAGCAAATAGATTAAAACCTATACCTCGCAAAAGAGAATGAAGATATTTATCATGAGGAAAAGTGTTTGGTAGCCAAGGGGGATACTAACGAAGCAGATTGCATAGAGATTGAGATTCTCCTGATACTATATTATATCTGAACAAATATCCTGCAAAAAGATTATGTGTAAGTAGTGAGGATAAGGATGAGGCAGAAATATTATCAGGAGGCCAAGAAGGATGTTGTCTTAGCAAAGTGGAAAGGGATGGCACAGAAGTTGCCATGTGTAACATATTGTTATCACCTCTTTACTGAAGATGTCGAGTAGTATCAGAGATCTGCTGGGCCTGATCTAACTATTGACTTGGTTGGATCATATTTGATTGTTTGAGCTAAATGAGATTCTGCTTCTGAAGTAATCTCACGATCTGTATATCAGTGTATGGACTAAAAAATGATCGATACCTAAGGTCTGTGGGTAGGATCTATAAAGGTGAGACTTTACTGTATGTATCCATGCCAATGAGAACATCTGGACCAAGAATATTAGTCCAAACTGTGTACTGTGGAAAGAATAGAAGTCTGATTCTTTGCTTCGTAATAAGCCCGATCTTAAATGAATTACCATCTGCAGCTGTGAAATACTGTTAATGAGAACTTCATGACTCAGAGGTTGGGCTTCATGATCGTACGACTAGATCTAGTATCCATCAACCCAATAGCTCTAATGAGCTTGTCATATTTGTCTTGTAACAAGATTTGGATATGGACATATGGTCTAATAACTGGTGTATGATCTAGTTTCATACAGGTCTGCTGCTGTAGCATGTAGCAAGAATCTTCAGATGATTCTTCAGAGGTTGCAACCAAAACAACAAACTTGGTTTCGTCATCTTCAGTAGACTGTTCCTCAATAAGATTTTAAAATTTGTTGGAAGAATGGATAAGCAAAATGGATTGCAATTGTTCTAAGAACTTAACATCTTTCTCTATTTTGTGAGGACATTGTTGTACAAAGTAACCTGGTTTTCCACAGAGAAAACATCTAATAGGAGGCTGAGAAGTACATATTCTCTCTTTAAAGAACCGAAGAGTCCTTTTTCTCCTTAGAGGTTTGTATGCTTCCTTTTCTTTCTGGAACTTTCTACTCATCGTAGAAGGTTGGTAGTACTCCTTTTTCTTCTTGGTACTACAATCACATTTCTTTTGATCTTTGCACTTAATCTGAAGATAAGGCTTCTTACAAGCATGTTTTAACAGAGGACCACCCTTAACGATATTGTTGAATAAGGTATGTTAATCACACAGGCTTATCAAGAGATGCTAAAGCAAATTGGTAGATCTCTCTAAGTGATATTGTGGCCATATCCCTTTGCAAGAATGTGATAGTCCTTTGCAGCTCTGGTTGCAATTGATCTGGAAGGGATGAGATAAAAGTATATCGCAAATTAACATCATTCCATCCATTCAAAAGATAATATCTTTCTGTCATGCATTTGTAATGCTTCTGGATATCATGCTTGTCAAGTGAGCAGCATTTCATAGCAAAATACTCCTGATGGATCTATTTATCAATCAGCCGAAAGTCACCAATGAATTCCTTATAGATAACTCCAAGAAGAGCTCTGGTTGTAGTGACTTGGATGTACTGCATTCGTTGATACTCAGAAATGCTTTGCCACTATTCTCATAAAGTACCAGTGAAACGAGATGCGAATTCAGACTAAATAACTAGTAAGTGATGATTAGGTCTGTCCATTTGTAGGTCTATCCATGCATCGAATTCATGCAGTTGATCTCTCTATTTCTTGGGTAGAAGATCATCAAAAGTAAACCAAGGACCAGAAGATGGCCTGGTTTGTGTATTATGTGTAGTAGGCTTAGCTTGTGTTGCTGGTGCAGGTGTAGGTCTGAAAGGTTCAGTTCTTGTGGATTTCGCTTCACTTATATCAAGTTCAATATCAACGTTAGTTGGTTCGCACATAGTCATCAGAAGTTATGATAATTCTGAAAGATCAGCTAATTAGGTTAAAGAATCAGTAGTTGGTTCAGAGATATGACGAGATGATGACTCAGAAATTGTTGCAGTGACGTCAGAGATTTTGAAGGCTCTAGAGTAAGCGTTTGAAGAGTGAACTGATTGATCTGAGGTAGAAGATTGTTCTACTACAGTCATAGTCTCAAGAGTTGCAAGGAACTCTATCATGGGCTCTTTATCCTTCCCAGTAGATCTAGAAGGTTGAGAATTTGGCAAAATGTCAAATTGACAAAGAACAAGATGCAAATATTATCAATCGATGGACTTTACTCTTAATTCCTTTTTTATTTTTCCTGTAAGATGTGTCTATTAAGAATCCAACATTTTGCTATTACCCTACCAAATTTGACTCTGTTTTGAATATGAATACTGATTTTAGTTATTTTGAAAATTATATATATTTTTTAATTTTATATAATTATTGAATACTAATTTTAATTATTTTTAAAGATTATAAAATAAAATTTAATTTTATATAATTAAATACTTTAAAAATATCGTAAAATATTAATAAAATTATCATAAAAGATTTTTAAAATAATAATTATTTTTATTTATTTTTAATTTTGAATTTTTAATTTATAAATTTAATTCAATTTTTTTCTTGTGTTTTAACCTAGTAAATCTAATACAATCACTACAACTTAAATTTTTTTAGAACAATTTGATAAGATAACCTAATATTTTATGACAACATCAATATGGTACAATATTTAAATCTTTTATGGACCTATGTCAAGCTTAGAGTAGTGCATGTGGGTAAAAATGGGTGTCCATTGGTACAATATTCAAATCTCTTATGGACTTATGTCAAGCTTAAAGTAGTGCATGTGGGTGAAAATGGGTGTGGACACGAGAGTGTCCAATGACCATGTACACCTTTAGGTTATGTTTCATTGAACTTAAGGTTTTTAATATAATAGAATGAAATAAAATGGAATGAAATGTAAATGGATGTAATATTAGAAAATTGTTATTTGAGAGGGGTAGAATGGTTCATAATGTAATATAGTGAAATATTGTTTGGAAAAATGATTTATAATGTAATAATATAGTGAAATATTGTTTATAATTTTACATTCCATCATAAACCACTCAAATCGGAGGTTATTTATTTTTACTGTTTATAATGGAATAAGATGTAATGTGAAACCATCCCCTTCCATCCTGTTCAATTCCATTCCATTTTATTATAAACCCTCCTCCCAAACGATGGAATAATATTACATTACATTCCATTCTATTAATAACCACTTAACCAAACATAGCCTTAGATTCCTAAAAACTCAAGAAATTTTCGACTTAACCCTAAGCTAATTACATAAAACACACTAACAATAAAGAACACAGGATAAAATCATCGATGATGCAAATAAACCTAAAATAAAACCCCAATCCAAGTGTCAATTTAACATAAAATGAGCCATGAATTAATAAAATCCTATAGTTGAACTCTAAACTAATTAAAAAAAATAAAGAATCAACTTAAACAACAATTATTCTAAGTTTTGGGTAACTAAACGTACCCGTGCATAACTAAAATGACTTAAGGACATTGAACTCTTTCACACTAATATCAAGTTAAACCCTAGGATAGAATTTCAAGCGATGGCCATTCATTTTAAAATTACATTTTTTTGGATGATTTACCTTAATTGTGCCTTATGGAAATACCTTTTCAATAATAAAAGTACCAAATCATCTTGATTTGAGTTTACCCAAGAAAAATCTTACGCGAGAACTATATGAAAACACTTGGTCTACCTCCGTATATTATCTAGATTGCTTGTTCCTCTAGTCATGATATCTCTTGGCCTATTCCTTGTATCACTTGGAGTTCTTATAAGCCATTTACTACCATTCTTCTAACTCATTGAATTTTAACATCCTCTTATCACTTAAAAATTTAAGATAAAAATTTATGAGTTTAATGGCCCAGTATGCCTTATGTTCTAAATCTACAGTTAAGTGACATGCTTTTCCATAGACAAGCCTTTTATGATGTAATGCCAATTGGTATTTTATATGCCATTTTATAGGCCCATATAGCATCATCTAACTTAACAGACCAATCTTTCCTATCATACGCTATAGTCCTTTCCAAAATACATTTTAAATCCATATTTAGCTACCTCTAAT
This sequence comes from Erythroxylum echinodendron, assembly GCA_027575705.1. Classification (NCBI taxonomy): domain Eukaryota; kingdom Viridiplantae; phylum Streptophyta; class Magnoliopsida; order Malpighiales; family Erythroxylaceae; genus Erythroxylum; species Erythroxylum echinodendron. The sequence goes on from JANZXR010091626.1 coordinate 4,747, forward strand.
AGTTGTGTAATTGTATGTATTTTAGGGTTAAATTTGTTATTTATTTAGTGTGAATTTGAGTGGTGTGTGTGCATTTAGGGTGTAATTATATTAGTTTGTGTTTTTTAAGTGTTTTTATGGGTTAGATTAAGTTTTTGAGCTTAAATGTTATACTTTTTTGGTGTCGTGATGCGTCTTTTCATGTTTCAGGGTAACTAGGGAAGAACAGTGAAGATTTAAGGAGTTTTGGCCTAAAGCCATAGGCCACGATCATGCACAGGCCACGATTGTGACAGAGAAGGAAGAGCCAGTAGTAGCCAGGCTACGACATGCCCTAGGAGTCCGATTGAGACAAAGAGCATCAAGTCAGGCCATGATCGTGCACATTGGGCCACGATCATGACATAAAGGTTAAATCACCGGGTCATAATCATAGCAGGCAGGGCCATAATCGTGCCCTGAGTCGGGCTGACAGAGAAACTCAATTTTTACAAGATTTTATGGACAACTTTGACCCCAACTTTGACCTAAGGCTTCCACAGATTAAATAGAACATGATGTGACAGCCACCAGAGAGCATTGAGAGAACTTTGAACAGCCACCCAACGAAACCCACCCTAAAAGAGACTAAGAGAGATTGAGAAAGAGACGAAGGAAGATGATGTTGACACGATGTGCTTCCCAAATTAGGAACCTTTTCGAAGTCGCGGCTTCCCATCATTCGGCGTAGTTTTGGTTCTTATGTATTTCAATTTTATTCAATTATAGAATTGTTATAGATAATTGATTATAGACTGCATTGTGGTTGATGTTTCTATACTCACCTTTGGATTTTTATTTTTGAATTAATGAAATATGATTATTTTACGTGTTCATTGAATTAATTGTGATTTATTTATGTGCTTAATATCTCAATAAACTTAGAGGGTGAATCAAGAGAAAACGATTAATTTGGGTTAATGAGAGTTAGATAGATTAATAGATCTGGGATTAAATCAAATTGGTAAATCTTGTATAGAGAGATCACATTAGGTTTCCAATTGTTTATTATAGAACCTAAGAACTAATTAAGTTTTGGATAGGTTGATAATTGAGAGATTACAACCTCCCATAATTTGATTAGGGTTTACACTTTAGGGTTCAATCATAACTTGAGAGAAAGTAGTTGACCCTAGGATCGTCTAGAACCGTTAATTCAATAAATTGTAATTGGTTAGTTTATCATTAAGGATAGGTAATTTTTCCTTTCTCTCTTTCAGTAAACTCATTAGGTGGAACTTGGATGTGTGATCATTGTTCGTTAATTAGTTAATTTACATTACTATCCAATTTCGTATTTAAATTGTTTATTATCATCGTGATTTTGTTTTAATTTCGTGTTAATCGTTCAGTGTTATTTTTGTTAAATGATTTGATTTAATTGGTTTAGTTAATTCTTATGCTTTTTTAGTTATTATTATTTAATAGTGCTTTCAACATTAGATTTAGGACTTCTTAGCCTTTCTGGTGGAATGGATACCTTAGGTATTACCCGAACTACCAATGCACTTACGGAATTCACCAAGGTTAAAAAATAGTAAAACTTAGTGCATATAACCTTGCAAATAACCTCCACTTGGCCACTAGTTCAAATAAGGTTGCAATTTTATCTGTAACTCCATAATTTTTAATTAACTTCTCATTTGCACATTGCAAAAATATGGGCCCTTATCACTAATGTGCCAAATTGTGAAAACAAATTTTTCAGGAATTTTATAACCAAATGTTCATTTGTAGGTAAAGCTTGAGCTTCAACTTATGTACAAATATAATCAACAACAATTAGCATGTATTATTACCAAACAAAACTGGAAACTCGTAAAATCAGTGCCCTAAATATCAAATACTTCACACGTAAGAATGAAAATTTGGGCATCTCATTATGAACAGAAATATTACCTTATCAATGGCAACTATCGTATAAAGATAATATCTTTAGGCATCATGAAAAATTGAAGACCAATAAAAACATGAATTACGAAAATTTTGAGTCGTCTTATTTGCACTATAGTGCCCTCTAATTTGTCCAATATGATAATGTTCTAGAATCTTCCACCCTTCGATATGAGATACACATCTTCTCATAATTTAGTCTGTAAATATATAAAAAAGTATGTATCCTCCCAAAAATAGTCCTTCAAATCAGAAAAGAATTTATGCTTTTATTGATAAGAAATGCTTTTTGGTAAGATATTAGTCGCTAAATAATTTGCAACATCTATAAATTAAGGGACTTTTGGATCACTTACCTATTTCAAGTTGTATAATCACTCTTTTAGAATGAATCATCTATGTTATCTTCATTTAAATCCTTTGAATTTGAGTTTTCTAGGCGAGATAGATGGTTTACTACTAAGTTTTTAGCTATGCCTTTTTGTCCTTAGTCTCTATATCAAATTCTTGTAATAATAAAGTGGTCTATTTAGAAAGTACCTTAATGTAAAGTGCTCATTATAAATAATAACCTAGGAAAGATTAGGTAGGATCTAAATTTATCACACACAAAAAGCATTGTTATCATTTCTTTCTCTATGGTAGTATAATTCTCCGAGGTACCCATCCCGGTCAAAGTCTTGCTAGCTTAGTAAATTGGCTAAAAATTCTTGTCCTTCCTCCATCCAATTACCATACCTACTACAAAGTCACTTACATCACACATTAGTTTAAAAGGCAAATTATATTTCATTGCAATTATAATTGTGGTATTAATTAGCTTTTCTTTAAGAATGTTAAAAGCATCTAAACACTCTTGAGTCAAGTTAAATTGCACACCTTTTTATAATAATTTGGTTAAAATTAGGAAGTCTTTAATAAAGCTCGCTTGCTTTAAAAACTTCTAATAGCCTTAACTGACGTAAAGGGTGGTAGTTTATTTATAGGTTTTATTTTGGTTTTATTTACCTCAATACCCTTATATTAAATTTTATGACATAAAATTATGCCCTCTTATACCATAAAATGGCATATTTTCCAATTTAATCCCATATTAATTTTCTCACATATCTTAAGCACTCTTTTTAAATTATAGTGGCATAAATCAAAAGAATCACCAAAATAGAAAAATCATCGATAAATACCTCTATGATTTGCTCAACTAAATCATTAAAAATGGCATTACGCACCTTTGAAATGTGGTAGGAGCTTTGCATAGCCCAATGGGTATCCTCCTATAAGCGTAAGGTTATGTAAATATTATTTTAATGATCTTTTAAAGCAACAGGAATTCGGAAGTAGCTCGAAATTCCATCCAAAAAATAGTAGAACATGTCTCTAGCTAATTGCTCCAACATTTAATCCAAGAAAGGCAAAGGAAAGTGATGTTTCTGGGTATTATCATTCAACTTCCCACAATTGATGCACACTCTCCACTTGGTGGCAATTCTTATGGGAATGAATTCATTCTTCTTATTATGCATTGATGTGATTTTTGCTTTTTTTGGTATAATCTGTATAGGACTCATATAAGAAATATCAAACATAGGATAAATCACACCAGTATATAGGATTTTAATTGTGTTTTCCTTTATTAATTCCTTCATATTGAGATTTAACCTCCTTTGGGGACACATAACTAGCTTGAAATTATCCTTTATAGGAATCCTATAAGTGCAGAAGGAGGTTACAATTCCTCTAATGTCAGAAATCTTCTAAGAAATGGAACTTTTATACTTCTTAAGCACATTTAACAACTTCTCTTTTTGATCTGCCTTTAACTTTGAAGCAAAAATTACTGGAAGCTTTGAATTCTTCTCTGAAAATGCATATTCCAAGTGATCAAGCAACTTCTTCAACTCTAACTCTAGCAATTTTTCAGTGGATGGTTTCAACCTCTTCTCTTTACTTCTATCAATCCTTTTAAACTCCTTCCTCATTATAGTTTCATTATCCTATAAGTAGGCTACTTGTTCTTATAAGGTTATCCTTATCTTCCTCTTCCCCTTGAACAAGGCATAGCTCCAACGGGTCTTTAAAAATAAAATCCTATATAATATTTGAAACTATAACATCAATGGTATCAATAAAATAGCAAGTATCATCTTGTTCAAGGCAATGTCTCATAGCATCAAATATTTTAAAGGTAGCTTCTTTTTTTCCTAACCTTAAGAACTAATTTTCCATCACTAATATCTATAATAGCTCTAGCAATGGATAGGAAGGGTAGGCCCAGAATTAAAGGTACCTCTATATCTGCATCTATATCTAATATTATAAATGTAATTAGGAAAATAAATTTATTAAAATTAATAAGCACATCCTCAATAATACTTGATATTCATAGTCTATATAATGTTTTAGTGGGTAGTTTATTGCGTGTTTAGTAGTTAAATTGAATTATTAATGCATGTTTAAGTTAAGTTTTGGTTATTTAGTTAGATATTTCTGTTTTGATTATTTTGTGGGTTAAAGAACACATTTGAGCTTCAATTTTATATTTTTGAGGTGCTTTGATGTGTTTACTAATATTTCATGGCAAATATAAAAGTACGGAGGAGATTCAGAGAAATCCCAAAGGAGCAACCAAGCCTACGATTATGGACCAGAAGCCACAATCGTGATAAAAGCATCAGGGAGAAGCCACTATCGTGGCAATTCTACCATGATAGTGACGGAAGGTAATGCCACGATCATGGCCTGTGCAACAAAACACGCGGACAACCTTCCCAACTTGATTTTTCGAGTGTCTTTTTCGACCTTTTAGACTAATGAAAAATCCTAGGGTTACCCAAATTAGAAAAAACTATAAAAGAATTAATAAAGAAACCCTATGGGAGCTTCCAATCTGTCATTTTGAGAAAAGACTCCAAGAGGAGAGAAGAAGAAGAGAGAGAAAGAGGAAAAGAGGGGAAAGACGCAGATCTTTGCGGCTGCTACTTTCCCGAGGTGTCTCGATCCACATTCCTTGTGTATTTCTTTCATCTTTGTTTTCATTACGTTGAATGTTAAGATGATTACAAATATGTTTATGGATTTGGGTTTGGTTTAGATGTTATAACTTTCTTTCGGGATTTTACCTTATATTAGGTGATCCAATAGACACGCAATCAATCTTATTGGTTATAGTACCGAGAGAGATCCTATATGAGACTCGATAGTTTATTAGAGAGCTTAAGACTAATTAGGTTATGGACAGATAGTTAATCAAGAGATAGCAATTTCGATGACTTGACTTGATTAGGGTTTATTAATTAGGGCTTAATGATTATAACTTGAGAGAGAGTAATCTACCCTACGATAGTCTAGAACTGGCATCCCAATAACATAAAAGTGATTAGGTTAGCATTGATGATAGGATAAATCTCTCTCTCATAATTTGTTAAATTCTTTTGTGTGATTTCCCATTGTTGAATTGTTGGTGCTCAGTATTTTATTTCGTTGAGTTAATTTAGCAAATTAATAGCTTGACAATTATCTGTGTTTACTTTATTTTCCAATTTTATTTTCATTTTATTAAATTTCTAGCCTTAGATTGTAACACCCCACTCCCGCTGAACCTGAACCCGATATCGATAGTGATATTCGAGTCCGTGCCCCGCGAGGACGGTGTGCCACATCACTAAACAATCGAAAGTTAGTATTTTTTTCTTCAAACCATAACATAAAGAACAGAAAATCAGTAACCAAAACGTTCCACTTTGTTTTATAATCATTT
>JANZXR010091646.1:0-10413 GCA_027575705.1 Erythroxylum echinodendron
GGGGAATAATAATCACAGATATTGAATTGTATCTTTAATTTTCTTCACCCCCAATCATTCCGGATAACGCTTGCATCCTCTGTAAGCTGATCCCATGACGTGATGTTGGCTGGGCTAAGGGAATGGTACCAAGCCTTCACTCTATCTCTAAGGGTAAAGGGAAATAGTCGAATTCTTACTACATCTTCTGACATCTGATGAGACCGAAAAGTATCATAGATTTCGAGGAAGTTAACTATATGTGTGTTGGGATCCTCATTCGTCAATCTATAAAACTGCATATTCTACTGAAGCATATTAAGGAGGGTTGATTTTATTTCAAATGAGGTTGCTTGAATAGGCGGCCTAGCTACTCCTTGGTTCGTTGTATTGAATCCCAGCCTTAAAAAGTCCATAAGGGTCCACTGTTGCCGTCCTTGGTTGACTCTATGGTCCATGTTCTACTGAAATTCCTCTCCCATTGTTGATTTCACGATAACTTCTTCGTCTTCTTATCGAGCTTTCCTAAGGGTTCGTTCTAGTCGATTAATATCTAAGTCTAACGTTTCTGCTGTATAACTCAAACCTCTTGTGACTCTTGCGATTATGCAAAAGCACGATTTCTGAAACAAAATGAAGAAATGAAACAAAAATTAAAAACTAAACTAAACACCCTAAACTATATAACTAAATTAATTACCTCCCCAACAACGATGCCAAAAACTTTATTTTTAATATTTTTAACCTCCATATTATCGCAAGCGCACAGGTCATTCACATAGTACCTAATATGTCAATCCCACAAGGAGGAATAATCTAATCCTAAAATCTAAGGTTGAACTCAATTCACAATAATTCAAAAAGAACAAAACTAAACAAGAAAATATTCAATCATGTAATTAATTTCAATAATCAAATTCAGAAACATAAACGAGGTAGTAATTGCACACCCAATCATAAAACAACCTAAAAGCTAACAATTGAGAGAAAGGGAATTTTTATCCGACTTTAATGAAAACCTAATTGATTATGAAATTATTAAATTATCGATTCTAGACGGTCCTAGGGTTGATTACTCTCTCTCTAGTTATAATCATTAATCTTAATTATTAGCCCTAATTAGATTATGAGGATGCACAATTTATCCCAAAACCTAAATTAGATCTTAAGTTGTCCAATAAATTATCGAAACTTATGCAAGATCTCTCGTTACACAAATTTACCGGTTTGATTTAATTCTTGATCTATTAAACTACCTAACTCTTGTTAGCGCAATTTAATGATTTTCACTCAGTTCACCCTCTCAGTTTGTTACCGAATTATTAAGTGCAGAATTTGAATCACAAATAATGCAATAAAAATATAATAAATCAACTTTCATTAATATCAAAGACAAATTTCCCAGAGGAGAGTATAGATAAGTACTCAACATTCAACAAATCTATACGAATCTATCATCTATAACTATCTCAAAATCTATATAATCACAAAGAACGAAATAAAACTAGAAATAGATTTATAACAGAATGATGGAGGCAGCAATGGTGGGAAACCTCCTATTCTGGGAAGTACTTCACGTAGGCTTCATCTCCACGTCTCTCTTCCATTGTTTCCTTCCTCAATCTCTCGAATAAAGCTCTCTAGGGTTTCGGGATGTGGCTAATGCAAAAGCTCCAATCTTTTATTCTTTATGTTTTTAAATACCTTGGCAACCTTAGGATTTTTTTGGGTCGAAATGACCCTGAAAAAACCTTTGAAACATGACTTTTCCTCTTATTTAGGTGTCTGCCCAACATAGATCACGATCTGTATGCCACGATTGTGGCCAGCATTATAGCTCTCTATCACGATCAGGACCCAAATTCCACAATTATGGCCTGTGGCAGAGTCTTTCTGTCACGATTGTGTCCCTTATATAGCAGCTCCAACCACCCGCTCACAGATATTGTTCGCTTTGGGCCTTGGCCCACCAAGCCCTCACGATTTTGTTCTTCCCATCCTTGGAAAAACGTGTCTATGAGGGAGAGGTTTCTATATCTTTATAAGGCCTACTTCGTTCCCCCTCTTCAATCGATATGGGAATCTAACATTACACCCCCTTGGAGGCCAGTGTCCTTGCTGGCCCACAGACTTGGATCCACCCCCTTGGAGGCCCAGCATCCTTGCTGGCCCACAGGTCTAGATCCACTCTTTGGAAGCCCAGCGTCCTTACTGGCACATTAGCTTGGGTACTAGCTCTGATACTATTTGTAACAGCTCATACCACACGCTCACAGATATTGTCCGAATGAAAAAATGTTTTGAAAGTTATCTTTTGCACTCTAGTGAAAAGTTATTCAAAACTGTTATAAGAAAATCAAACATTGTCCTTTGCCCTTCAATTGTTGAAAACGATATAATTTCTCAAAATATGGAATAAAAACATCTGTTTCACTCCAAGAGTAAAGAGTTATTCAAAACAAGATCATTTCTTAAATACATAAGTATACTAGCATTTATTTGAAAATCAATTCTACTATGCTTTACCTAGGTTCAAAATTCACATACAAGTCATTATGCATGTCTTAAAATGTCCTAATCCCATTTAAGAGATATGTTTTCCCCAGCTCACCTCAAAAGAAGGTATACACACTCCTTTGATTTCAACAATCCTTTATACAAGCTTTTTTATAGCCACAGCTCTTGAGCCTTTATATATACAAATGTAACATAGTTACTACTACTCCAACATATAACTCATATTTATACCTCAACACGTAAATGTACAAACACATTAGCTATAGGATTCGACCATTAAGCTCCTCACATAGTTACTTCCCTTCTTATTAGTATAAGCTTTCTTTTACATTTTTCCAAGGCATGTAATGCCTTGATCTAATACCTACACATTTAAAAGCATAATTGAGCACATTTTTATCCAAGCACATTGGACCAATACTCAGCAATCTAAGCAACAATTCAAGTTTACTCTAAGAAAACATAAAAGCCTCTTTCCAATCCACACTATCAAAATCCTTAAATCCTAAGCCAAGTTCACTTAGGCATTTTATGAAACACCTAAAGGCATAAACTTGAAAGCCTCCTTCTAATGTATTTCTTCCTCATTTTCATCATCAATTCACATTACATATACACAATTAACATCATAGAATTCATTTAAACCATCAATTTCAAAAGATATTCAAATTTTCACCAACTTTCATTAAAGAGAGACCATTTTGGTTTTGGATTAAAGAAGTTTCTCCATGACTCATTTCATTCATCTAAACCATGTCATGTGCATAGTCAAGCATGGAGAACAACATATCTTAACATCAAACTCAAAATCTTAATATAGATAGAGATGAGATAAAATTTACCTAAACATTCTTTGGTGATATCTTCCAATCCTTTGAGAATTTCTCAAATCTAATGATAGATTTGAGTTCCCTAACCCAAAATTAACTTAGAACACCTTGGTTTGGGTTGAATAATCAAAAACTTGGTGAAAATTTGGTGAGAGCCGAAACTTCCTCTTTTCCTCCTCTCTTCTCCTTTCTTCTCCTTTCTTTTAACTAAAACAAAGTGGTTTAATGCCAAATAAAGGGGGTGAACGGCCATAATGTGAATAAGGGTCTAGAATTCGAATCTTCTTTGACCAAACAAGGTGAATTTACCTTTCTGCCCTTATTTTATGTGAAATTATCATTATACCCTCCAAACTTTCCTAAATTTGCAATTAAGCCCAAAATTTGAGAATGACCAAAAATTTTATTTTTATTTTAATCCTTGGACTTTTTCCAATTGCAATTAATCCCCTTAACTTTATAAAATTACATATTGGTCCTCCAAGAATTGAAAAATTACATTTAAATCCCTTAACTTTTAACAATTTGCAAATAAGCCCTTATGTATATCAACTTTTCCAATTAAGCTTTCTAAGTGTCCAATAAGTCTATAAATCATGTCCAATCACCTCTAAGGCATTATAACACATTTAACTTGGCCACCATGGCCATATCCATCCAATGGAATCAATTTTTCACACTTAGAATTTTATATATCAGAAATCTCCAAGATTTTGCATACCGATAAACTTTAAGTTCATGTAAGGGTATATAGCATTATATATCACTGACATAAATACCAAAAGAATTTAAATACATTTTTGAACTCATATACAACTGTGTATATGTCAATATACAATAGTATGTCCAAGTATAGACCAATATAAAAAGGGCTCAAAGAATCCGATGTTACATCTTAGGCCACGATTGTGGGCTGGCTTGCATGTCTTTGTCACCATCGTGGGCCATGCTTTGGCCCAAAGTCTTTGAAACTTCTCCGTTCTTCATTGTTGGCCCTAAAACAGTAACGAAATATCAAGGCACCTCAAAAACATAATATTTAAGCTCAAAGACTTATACTAACCCATAAAAACACTTGAACATATAAACTAACCCAATTCTAACCTAAACACGTACTAAACACTCAAATTAACACTTAATACATAACAAATTAAAACCTAAATATGATGCAAATCACATCTATCAATAGGAAACAAGTATGTATATAAGAGGAAGCCAACAATAGTAGAAAATAAGGAGAAAAGTCTAAGGCTTAACTAGTAGCAAAATAGTATGCAAAATAAAATAGGATTGATTATGATGAAATATTTTATTGACAGTTACACAGACTTCAATCAAGATTTTGATGGAATTATTAGCTAATTTAGATATGCACTTTGGAGTAGATAAATGTGAAGACAACTTTTATTAATAAATCTTATTTGTTTAATAAATATTCAATATTATTTATGAATTTTATTTATTTAATTCTTAAATTTTTTAGTATATCATTAATTTTAAAAATTATTCATATATCACAAGAATTTCATACTTGCAAACAATTTATTATTTAATTTCAATTCACAAACATGTCATAATACACTAATTAATATAAAAAGTACGTCATAAGTGTAAAGATGACTGCAAAATATAATACACATGGCTGCAAAATATCCAGTAAAGATGGCTTCATCTTTAATAAATGTGTAAAACAAACAGCTAAAAGATTATGTATATGTACAACTAGGTACTTAAAGCATGTAATCTATGTGCCCTTCTTCACTTCCAGTTAACATCTCCATCGTACATGATTCGTATGTCCTGCCTTCATTTTCTTGGATATTTTTATCTTTACTGAATTAAAATTTTTCATCATAGCTTAGGAACGAGCTACTAATTCTTTAGTAAATTCCTACATAATTATGTAAAAATATCAATATGAAGAAAGATAATTTACCATTTTGCTCTTTCAAAAGTGGCAGAGAGATCCAAAAATGAGTTACATAATTGAAAAGCATTACCTGGAATCCAATATGCAGCCTTCTACCACCTTTGTGGTAAGGAACAATAACTGGACGCTTATCGATGTATTCTTTATAAACAAGAGGTTCCACTCTAAAAATGGAAAATACTTTGCATGTTGTGTTTCAGATAAAGTAGACAACTAAATAGAAAAGAAAAACAAATGCAATCAGATTTTTAATTTGTCAAAATTAGTTCTTTCAAGTTGTCAGAGGTAACAGAGGCAGTGATGTCCAATACATCAACAAATTTGATTGAAAGCTGAAATTACAAGTGAGGTCCAACGATTTACTCTTAAATCACTCTAAAACCAACATGAAAAGAACAAGCCAAAGTCACATAGTAGCAAGGAACTTATGTTTAGAAGTATAAAAGCATACAGGCCTTCTTATCATCATTGGAGTTAGATTCCTAACACAAGTTGTACTCCCAAGAGGAATTAAAGGATTGAGACAAAAACCTACAGGATCAATTTATCAAGCCTCTTATAGAGACAATAGGAAGACGAATTGATGAAGCATGGTAAAGAAAATGCCTCACAACAATGGCACATCAAGTTGTTTGTTATAATTTCCCCACCGAAGTAAAGAAAATGCCTCACAATAATGGCACATCAAGTTGTTTGTTATAATTTCCCCACCGAAACACACTCCACAACAAGTTTTACAGGTAATGTAACAATTGATTATTGACAATGACAACTTTTACTAACATGAATTCATTACAATCCTCTACCTGGGCAAATATCAACAGTTGTTTTGCCGTTAGACATCACTCTTTCACTACGTCTAAACCGAGTCTACTAAATTTACATAGACCTAAAATGCCAAACTAGATTGACATTCATTCTGAATCATATCAAATACGTAGAGCAGAAACTATCCTCTGCTTCCCAGAGTAAAATCTATACATATAAGTTGATTAATTACACTATAGAACATACCGATGCTGTCAATTTTGGTTCATTCAGTTGTAGGATTCTTCCAAGTTAGCAGTCTATTTCAGATCTCTTGTATTATTGAAGTCTTAATTTGGAATCATTTGTAGTATCAATTCACTCCTAAATCTTCCCTTAATGCGTATTTGCAAAATCAAATGGAACTAAAAGGAAAACGATCAAATCCCATCCTTTATACTCCCTTATATATCTTGGTTTTATTTATCACTAACGAACTTACAATATGAAATTATTTTAATAAAATGTCAGCTTTAACACAGGAAAATATTTCTACAACTGTAATAGAAAAATTAAGATATATGATAATAAATCCCTTGACCATTTTTCATCTATGTACCATCTTTATGTGATGCCACTTACCTGCCTATCTGTAGTAAAAACCCTCCACTCCTCCATATATCAGAATTCGAACACTGAACTAAAGAATCAACTTGCTGAAGCAAATTCTTGTCACGCTACACAACCAAATATAGACTTCAATTATTTAGCACAAGGCTTTTGTAATATTTCTCAACATCATTAAATCATTGCACTCAATTGCTCCCAGGTAGAAGATGACATTTCCAAATAAATTAACAATAACACACAACTAAGCCCTATGTAGCTCTCCGTTTCTGATGGACTACCAAAAAGTTAATTATAAATCTGAAACATGTGGAAACAATTGTGATCATCCCCAAAAGTAGGTATTAGTGTGACTTACAATGCATATAAAAACTTGAGACCCAAAGCTATCAATATCCCAAATGTCCCCAACACTCACCTCACCTGTGTGCGTAATGTCCCAGGAAAGTGACTTTAATCTTTATTAAATAGTTTGAAAATTATTCTACTTGTTCTATCCTGTATGGAAACTTAGAGACAAAATGTTTATACAAATAAGTAGTAATGAAACTAAGAAATGAATGAACACAAAACTAAAAACAAAAGAAAAATAATCAAGACATTGCTAACGAAAAGTCAACTGAGCCTCAAAACTCTGACTCGAAGGTGAATGCTCTGACCTAGAGGAAGAAGTAGGATGAATGATCTGACTCAAAGGAAGAAGAAGGTGAATAATCTTACTGGTTTTTGGTCCCATAGTTTCAAAATTAAAGGCTTGCTCAAAGGTGTGAACTGCTAATTATGTAAGATTCTACTCTTTATTTTAACCCCTAAATACCAACAACAAACGTTCAGGTATCACATTACTCACTACCTACAATCTAAAATTAGCTGCATATACTGTTGTTAATCCAATAGAAGACGACTACCAAATGAAGGCATTAATCATTACAAACTAAAAGGCAATGTATAAAAGTAGTCTCTGGAATCATTACATGCACTCAACAGAGTCGAACATAACTGTACAAGCTGATAAAGGATGAACAATATAATTGAAAGAAAAAGTAAGTAAATGTACAATAATAGAATTTGTAAAGGAAAAATACAAAAAGGAAAGAGAAGTTCAAACCTTCAATGGTGGTTTCCTGAGCCTTACAAATGATTCGTTCATGACGAGACCTAGACTGAATTAGAGTGGGTGAGCGAGTGGAGAAGGAAAGAGAGAGAAGCTTCAGGCCTCTAGGCTCCGACAATTGGACAGATCTGCAAGTGATTAGAGACAGCTTTGGTGTAGGAAAAGCGGTGGTTGGTATTACAGAAGATGATGGCTGTGTCGGCTGAGTTAAGGAGAAGAAGAAGAAGGTAATGTTTAATGAGGTAGAAAGAAGAAGATCAGGTAAGTTCTGTCTTTTGGCATAACAAAGGGAAAGGTTAAAGGTGACATTGTTTGTTTTGTTGCTGAAGGCTTCAGCGATGTTTTCTTCAACAAAACGTCGCGGTTTATATTCCGTGACGTTTTATTCATAAAATGTCACAAAAAGTGTAACAAATCTGTAATGTTTTCATAAAATGTCATGGAAAATTTAAACTTTTCGTGACGTTTTTTAAATGTCACGAAAATTCTTTACAATTCGCACAAATTTTATTAATTTTTTGTAGTGGTGGCATGAGCTTTAATCAAGATTTATATAATAACTCTTTCTTTCCTACCTCAAATTACTTCCACAAGATCATATTATTATGGAAAATTTTGGTTTTCTCAAATTCTTATAAGGGTCCAACCTTAGTTCCTGTAACTCATATCATTACACTTTCTTTGCCTCCCCCACCTTTTCTAAATGCACGTTGCAATATTGTACCGCTCAATAAGCTTTATGTTCAATCTCCACAAGTAAATAGGAAGCCTTAACAAAAACCAATCGATAAGAACACATTTCTATTAGTGTTTTGTAGGTTGTATAGTAAGCCCAAAGAGCATCGTCTAGACACAAGCTCTAAGCCTTTCTTCCTAGATTTACCATCTTTTCCAAATAGATTTCAATTATTTATTCAACCCTTTTGTTTGTCCATTTATTTGTGGATGATATGTGATTGTTGCTCGATGATGTACTCCATATTTTCTAAGTAAATTTGACTTTACTATGTTGCAAAAATGACTACCTTGATCACTAATAATAGCCCCTGGAACTCCAAATGTATCGAAAATGTTAGACTTTATAAAGCCTATAACAACTCTAAAATCTTCTATCTTGGTGGCATTTGCTACCACCTGCTTTGAAACATAATCAACTACTAAGAGTATATAAGAAAAATCATAATCAACTACTAAGAGTATATAAGAAAAATCATGAGATGAAGGAAAAAGCACTATAAAATAAATTCCCTATACATCAAATATCTCAATTATAAGAATAGTGGTTTGAGGCATTTCTTCTCTATGAGGCAACTTACCTATCTTTTCGCATCTCTCACAACTTTTACAAAATAGGTAAACAACTTTAAACAAAGTTTCCCAATACAAACGACTATCCAAAACCTTTCTAACAATATGTTTTGGACCAAAGTGACCTCCACATGTAAAAGTTGTAACAAAAGGTAACGATCGAATGGAATTCATTGTTTAGCGCACAACGTCTAATAACTTGATCAGAACAAAACTTCCCCAAATAAGGGTCATACCAAACATAATACTTTGCCTCATTTCTTATTTTTATTTTCCTTCTTAGACTTACTAATGCAGTTAGGTAAAGTTCTAGTAACTAAATAATTAACAAGGTCTGTGTGTTGTAAAACCTTACCTTTCATTTGGAACAATTATTCATTAGGAAAAGTTTTTAAAATAGTTAAAATTTCTTCATCCCTTACTAACCTACTCAAGTGATATGCCACTAGATTTTGCTCCTTTTTATCTCTTATTACTAAATCAAATTTTTCAAGTAGTAAAATCTATTGTATCGACATCAGTTTTGACTCTTTCTTTCTGCATGATTAAAATACACAATGACTTTAGATTCAAGAAAATATGATGCAAATTTATCTGAAGTAAAAACAAACATTAAAAGCTTTTTCTTAATTGTAGAGTAATTGCACTATGCAACATCTAATGTTCTTAATGCATAATAGATGACATGACTTTTGTTCCTAACCTTTTATCCTAAAATAGCTCCCACTTTATAGTTACTAGCATAACAGATGATGTTGAATGGTAGATCCCAATTTAGTGATTGACTAATACGCACAGTTTTCAATGATACCTTAAGCTTGTCAAAAGCTTCTAGACATTCTTTCCCAAATTTAAATATAACATTTTTTTTAGTAGCTTTGACAATGGTGTAGAAATAATTAAAAATTCTTTAATAATCTTGCAATAAAATCCTACAAGTCTAAGAAAAGATCAAACTTTCCTGACATTTGTAGTGTAAGGTAAGTTCACAATTAAATCCACTTTTTCTTTATTAATTTCTATGCCTCCAGATGAAATCACATTTCCTAAAACTATGCCTTGATCAACCATAAAATGACATTTTTCATAGTCTAATATCGAATTTGTTTCAATACATATTTTGAGAACCTTGGATAAATGATTTAAGCCATTATTGAATGAATGTATGTAAACAGTGAAATAATCCATGAATACTTCAATGCAATTCTTAATATACTCATCATACACCTTTGAAATGCACTTAGATCATTGAAAAACCCAAAGGTCATTTGCCTAAAAGCATACTGTAACATCCCGTTTCCATAGAACGGGTCGGACCAGAGAAACGGGTCCAAGTGTGGTGAATCAGAGAAATTAGGAAA
>JANZXR010091655.1:0-10412 GCA_027575705.1 Erythroxylum echinodendron
CCCCCCCCCCCCCCCCCCCCCCCCCCCCCCCCCCCCCCCCCCCCCCCCCCCCCCCCCCCCCCCCCCCAAGAAGATGACATCTTTTGAAAATTTAAGTTGCATGAAGGGGCAGAATAGGAAATGCAAAGAGTGAAGGGGTAAATTTGGATCTTACTTCCAAGAAGGGCATTTAAGTTAGTCTATTAGAATCTTTTAATTTTTAGGTCTGAAGGTCCGATTTAGGAGTAAATTGGACTATCAATTAGTTGAGTTCGAAATCAAGGTAAGGATAACCTTGGACTTGACTTTTAAAATAGAGTATCATTTTGTTATTAATAAATTATATTTTAAATTAGTCATTAGTTATATTAATTAACTAATGATTAATAATTACATACATGAATTATGTTTAATTAATAAAGTACAAGGTGTTTCGTGAATATATTTTGTTATGTGTATTGAGGTGTAATGCTTGTTAATTCAACAAAAATGTGTTGCTTAAATGGAGACTGATTAATAATATGTCGTGAAGAAATAGTGAAAATTGAGAATCTGCGGTTTGCTTAGGATAAGCTACATTCGATGGTCATAGATTGATAAGTTAAGTCGATATGAGTCAGTGGTGGCTAGTTATATGTCTGTGGAGTAGATACCGGGGCATCCTGAGTCTCAGGTATGTTCTTTGTCTATGGCCAGGTATCGAAGTGGTACCGGGATATCCTAAGTCTTGGTGATATCTTGTGTCGATGGCTAGATACTAGAGTAGTACCGAGGTACCAAGAGAGACTGAGAAATTTAGGTATCCTGTGTCGATATTTATACATTTGATTATGTTTCTGTAATATAAATATGAGAGATTATTGAGAGATTAGAAAGTGCATTTCATTCTCATACATAATATGACATGCACGCACATATATGAATGTTTATTTTTGAACATTAAAATGTTTGTACATGCATTCATTAACATTTTCCAGGTATAATTGATATAAATGTGATTTTTGATATGAATTGTGGTTTTTTTATGTATTGGAAATTGTTATGGGGCATATAAATGTTGATCAGAAATTTTGGCAAATTTTGGAAAATTCCTAAATTATTGGGTAAATTTTAGATTAGGAAAAACATCAAGTGGCAGGACAATTGATGAATGGAAGTAGAATTAACAGTCAAATGGTAGTGAAGATTTTTATAAATGACTTTGGGATTTAATGACATATGTCATTGAAATTTGGAAGCAATTGGAGTAGAAATTGGGGTTAACTGGACTAGTTTTTAAAAGGGGTCCAAATGGGACCATAGAAAAGTGACAAATGCTAGTGACAAGTTTCACCACCAGTTGCCACCACTCCCCCACGCACGAAACTTCATTTTTTTATTTGAAAGACCAAATTAAATGTTGTCTTTCACTTGCTTTTCCCTCCCTCTCTTCGTGAGCTTCATCTTCTTCTGTTCTTCACGATTTTTTGCTTCCCTAACCTCCATACACTTTAAACCTAGCCTTCTTTTCTTTCACTAGCTACTCTCATCTTTTTGTCTTCTTCATTCTCACAAAAGACCCAACCTAATCACTCTTGGATGATGATGTACATGGGTTGTCAACAAAGCCTTGAAGAATTTGGAGCTAAATCAAGTAGGTAACATGTTGATCTTCATGGGTTAGTGTAAATGGGACATTATGATGAGTAATTTGGGGTTTTGTTTTGAATATGAAATTCCTTAAGTATTTTCGTGGGTGTTTGATTTATAAATGAGGTTTTTGTCAAAAAAAAATTGAATTTCGTGAGCTAATATTATCCATGTCTTAAGGATGTGTGTGGATGAAGAGGTAATAGAGTTATGTTTTACTTTGGTGTTGTAAATGGTGTATGAAAGTGTATAAAAATGTTGAAGAATGAAGAAATGAGTTTATGCCTTGCTTTTGTATTGATGATGGGTTAGAGCTAGCATGATCATAAAAATGGTGATGGAAGAGAGATGATTTGTTGATAATTGATAAGTTATTGATGAGATGATATGCTAATTTTCTGTTTTAACGCTTAAAACACATGACTTTTTGAGTAGTTGTTACATGAATGAACTAGATTGAATTTGACGTTAAAGAAAGGGTTAATGTGGTGTCTTGAAATGAGGTAAATTTGTATGATATTTTACAAGTAAAATGAAGGTGTTAGAGAAATATAGAGTGGGCAAAAAATTGATGATGAGAGAGTATATGAATATGTCCTATTTTTGTGGTTAAGGTTAATGCCTTGTATAATTTGTTTTAAAGAATGTTTAAATTGGTAAGTGACGTAAGAATAAAGAGGTTATGAACTTGAAATGATGGATTTTGACAATGAATGGTTTGATGTTTAGGAATGAGACATAGTATGGAAGGAGATTGGATTTTCATGAATGATGAGATTAAGTTTGAAATGGTAAGTTAAACGAGTAGAAGTTGATAGTTTAATGCAATCAAATTGGTATTGGAATTAGTATGGATTGATGTTGAATTGGAGGTAGGAATGAAGAGGAAATAATGAGGATATAATTTAGAAAGGATAGACTAAGCAAAAGAGATGAATTAGGAAGAAATTGATGATGAAGAGTGCTGGAAATATGTTAGATGTAGTGTTTCTACTGAACATACATCTGTAATTTAGACATATCTTGATCTTTAGACATCCAAATGGGATGATTTTAATGTTGGATGAAACTAGAGACATATAGTTACAATTTTTATGAGAAATAGAATTTTAATTCTATTCCTAAGAGTCTTGAATTTTGACTTGACGTTAAGTATTGGGTGTTGTCTTTGTTTTTGAACAATCTGTGGTATTTTGTGTATAACTTTCTGAATACTGAACCAACTTGCATGAAATTAGGTTCGTTAGAAACTTGACATAGAGGAATATTTGTTTAGAAGAAATTATTGCTTAAAAACCTCAGTATCAATGTCAAAATGGCCATGAAAAATTGACCAAAAATTTGTCGTGAGAAAAACCTAGAAAAAAGAGTGACCTGGAGATTTTAAGGTTCCATCACGATCGTGGTTGCCTGACAAATGTGGTCTGTCATGGTCGTGGAGGGGACTGCATAATCATGGCCAGAACTAATGATGATAAGAGTAGTCTTTTGAGTGAATTATGAACCTATTAATGCTAGGGTGTTCCCATGTGAGGTATTTAGGCCTAAATAAGATCTTGAATGAACTTAGTTGATGATGAATGAGGTCATTAAAGTGAGTAAAGAGTATTAGGGATTAACAAATGATTAAAAGATGTTATTAGTTGATTTGGAGATGTGAATTAAGAAAAGATACCCAGCATTGAACATGCATTGTGCATAAACCATGTATATATATGTGCATAAATGAGTACTTATGTAATTTTACAAAGTTGTAATGTGTGTAAATGTATATGCTTACATGATATAGAAGAGCAAATAGATTGAGCGCTTCTAGACATTGTCGGGACTTCAAGGCAATAAGCTATCTGGAGCAAACTGTGAGTAACCTAGACGGTCTTACTCAATTAATTGTTTTTTTATATTATGTTTAAATTATCGAATGAATGTGATTTGATTGTGTTGATTATATCCCCAACGGATAAGGGACAATATAAATGAGCCTGATATATATAATAGATACGGGACATTTTAGGTGCTTGGTCACAATAACGTAATAATGGAAAAAGAGTCACATGAGCATTGCATATACATTTTAATATGTATGTTTGAACGATTAAATTGTATTGTTTCCTTGTGTTGAATGAGAATGCGAATGTGATACTTTATTTATATGCAAAGATGTGAATTATCTGTTACGTGTATTGATGTATTGCATAAATTAAGTGAACCATCAATGATGGTTACCTTATCTGAGTTCACAAAACTCACTCAAAATTGCACGTTGTCATTTCAGGACTAAGAGATGACATTAGCTACTGAGAGACTGTACAAGAAGCATAATTCTTGTACTTTTGTGAAGAAGATATGGCTCAAAGATCGGTCAGCTGAGATTAATGGATTTGGTTAATCATTTTGTAAATTCCTCTAGTATGTAGCATACTTTGTAGACAGAGCTATAGACTCTAATAGGTTTTTGATAATGTACATTGATGGATGATGATGTAATGCTACAATGTACATATTGTTCATGAAATGAATGAGGAAATTTTTGGGTTTTAGTATTTGTGATTCTTTTATTTTAATTTATGATTCCATGCGAGTTTAAGTGAAAGTGATATAGTTAGTGCACTGCTTCCATCAGGTAGGTGCTCGAAAGTCTGAAAGGACATACGGACATATGTCAGATGGAAGCAGGGTGCCACAATTTATTCTTGGTGAGAGATTATAATGAGATGAGCTAACAAATCATTAAATGTAAACTTACTAGGTTAAGTAGGGCCTAGGCAATTCAGTTAATTATGGAATAAAGCATAAATGGTAGTTATAAATTAATATTTGTACTAATCATTGTTTGGTAAAATTCTTGAGATGTTTGTTAATTGTTTGGTTTAGACTCAATAATGTTGTGTATATTTGAATTATATGTATGTTTTAGTTGGTTGACTAAGTTTTAAAATTATATATTGAGTTACTTGACTTTAAGGGTATGGTCAGTTACCCTTACTAAGTAAGAGCTCACTCTTTGCCATATTGTTTTTAGGAGATCAAGAGATTGCTGATAACTTTAATATACAGGACTGACATAGTGGAGTTTAGGTAGGGTCAACAAATTAGTTGAGTAAAGTTATTTGATTGTATATATATTTTGGATTTGGGTAGTTATATTGTATATAATATTTTTGTGTTTGACAAACAATCCTCTCTTTTGGAACTAATGAGTAATTTGATGATTAATGGTATGTTTTAGGAACTACTTGGATAATTGTGGTTTAATAATTTTTGGGAATATCATAAGTTATATATATTGTTGATAAATAGAACATAAAGCATAACGTTTTAAATGGCCATTCTAAATAAGGATGTTAAAGGAGAAACATGCATCTATTATGGAGCAATTTTTTAATACCAATGGCTAGGCTAGTCATCTATGTTCTTATAGAATTGTGATCTAAAAGCAACTATTTTACGTAAAAATATTTTAAGGGTAAAGTTTTCATTTGATGATATTTTTCCATATGCCCACCATTGCAGGACATATTATAGAAAAGAAGCCTTTTTCTTGTTCTTCTTGTTCTTGTTATTTTTCTTTTCTGAAGTGCAAATTAGTATGAGGATGCATTTATCTTATCTCTAATTTTGATCTCTTTATCTAACTGCATATGCAGTTTTTATTACTTATTATGCTGCAGACTTATCTAGGAAAATTCCTTTTGGTTTAGAATATGCATTCTTTTACATGTGCCCTAGAATTTGCTTCTAATTAAGGATGGTTTGTCTTACATTGTTCACACCTTTGGCCTATTCTTTTATAGTTCAGGGACTAACTTTAGTAACATATGGCTGCTGAACTAGTCAATTATGCAATTAGTGAGAAAATTGATAAAGTAGATTGGACAAAGAATATTGGTATCGATGAATCAGTTCAATGAGATGTGAGGTAAACATTTCTCATCCATTTAATAAGAATAGGATCGATGATAGGCTATTGTTCTATGTATTTCAACTGCTTATTATATTTTAATAGTTTTCATGTGAAATACATATGTAAAAGCATTTTGCCTTCTGATAATGCTTTATTTTTTTTCTTTTCTCATCAAGTCAGATATGTAGCCTTTTCCTATAATGCTTTAAAGTGATCATCCTTCTCTCACATCTTCCTCGAATCATCTATGCATTATACATGTCTTGTTGTTAATTGTTTTTGTTTTTTTGACCTATAGTTGTTGGAGATGCTGATAAACAATATTGATGAATTTGTTCCTCAACAGGTGATTGATACATGGGTTTTAACTGTTCTTGTGAAGATAGTAAAGAAAAAGAACATTTCTACTCTTCAAAAATTTTGGAGTCTTCATAGGTCTCATCTTATATGCATAGTAGTTTTACAATTCTAATCTACTTCTTGTTTCTTGTTTTTTTTATAGGAAGGTGATGATCATGAATGGATAAAGAGGAACTTGGTGAAAGATTTTGGAGTATCTATACATATTGGTTTTGTTTAGTATTTAGATTAATTCACTTGTATTCCATATGAAATAGAGGAAGATAATGTAGGTGAATATTTTAGCTAGTGAATTTTTGCTTTTGTATTTTGAATATGTTAAATGTTGAATTTTACAAGTCCTTATGAACTATATAGCATATATAAATGCATCTTTTTGGTCGTTTACATTTGATAGTGTGCATCTAATTAAGACATACATTAATGTATGCATATTGCTTTTAATGTATATACAGATGTTGCATAATTAGACAAGAGTTTGCTTTTACATTAACATATTATTAGTAACAAAAGAATAAATTGTTACTTTTGTTGTTACAAATTGTTCTATAAAAAAGTCACTATATTACCTTATAAAAACTTAAATTATTGCAACATTTATTCAACATTGTTGCTATAGTTTGAAACTATTTTGTTACCTTAGTCAAAACTTAAAACAACATTATTCAAACTATTGTTGTATCCATTTAACATTATTGTTGTAATTTAAAACTCTTTTGTTGCCTTAATAAAAAATTTAAGCAACAATATTCATTTTATTGCCCAATAAAAAAAATGATTACCTTACACTTATAGTAATGCCACTTTTACTTATAGTTACGCTTTTATCTATTACCTAAAACTCTTTTCGATGTAATGACTGTAATATTATAATAAAATTTGTCAATTCTATTGATGCTAAAATATGGTAAAAGTGTTCATACTTATTTGGATTATTTTCTAAAATTGAAGAATGGGTTAGACTACAAATATTATACATTTTGCTATAGATAATGCAAATAATTATGTATCAAATAGGTGCTTATTACAATTGAAAAATAAGCATATTTTATGCATAACTCGTAATATAAATATCATTTTAAAAAATATTGGTTGCATGAACCATATTTCTAATCTTGTTTCACGTGTATCTAAGATCATAAATTTTGTGTACAATTATATTATTCTTTTTGTCTTGGTTAATAAAGCAAAAAGATTGAGTTGAGATTGTGCATCCATTACTACTAGGTTTGCAACTACATTCATAACTTTTAAAAGTGTTTATGATCATAAACAAGTACTTCAAAATTAGTGATAAGTAAATACTTTTCAAGCTATAAGTTATCAAAGGGTGCAAACGAAAAAGATGTTAATGCTATTATTATCGATAATGAGTCTTGGAATGTTTGCTTAATTGTTGTGAAGATTGTGACTTTGCTTACAAGATTGTTAAAGATTGTCAAATCATATGTGAAATTGTCTATGAGGTATATATATGATGGTATTTAAAACAATTATGAATCTTTTAAAGGGAAGAAAAAATTGTATAAACCCTATGCAGATATTCTTGATCTGTCATAGAATAAACATCTTAGTCAAAAGATTCACATAGTAGCATACTTTCTCAATCCTTATTGCTCATATAATAGAGATGTATAGATGCAATGAGATTTTATCTAATCAAGAGTAATCAAAGATGATAAATAAAATTGAATTACATTATGAAGGTTTAGAAAGTTTTGATTGAGCATTTGTAAAAATTGAACTTACAATGAAAACAAATATTACATGGTAAGTTTTCATACTTTGAATTTATCCTTTACTTATTAATGATATTTTTATATATTATTTTAAAATATAAATTAGTGGTGCAGGTTATTTGTTGAAAGTAATCCATCTTAATAAGAGTCACTATTAGATTACTCATTTAAATGACTTTTATATCAAGCTGTAAACGTAATTGAAGTGTTTTTTAATATGTTCATACAAAAAAGTGAGATCGTTTAGAATATCAAATTTTAGGGGAAGCTATAGATTTATGCATCACATGCATGACAATGCAGCGAAAGTGTTAGAATCTAATTCTGACCATATAATATCCCCAAAACTTCCAGAAACTTATATGCATGCATATTCACAATATATGAACATGAAATTTCAGTACATGTACCTTTTAATTCTCCTCCTTTCTTGAGTCTTCTTCTTGTTTGGGTTGTTACAAACACAAAACCTGTTGGAACCCCACCCCGGCGAGTCACGTGTCTGACGTCCTACGTGACATCTGGACGCGCATCCCACAAGGGAGGAATTCCCCACCAGATCAAACATCAAAAACAAACTCATTTCACTTACCTACGATCAGAATTAATGGTAGGCCATAAAGGAATTTCAATAAGACTTCTTCATAAAATTTGTTTCTCATTGCCTTAAGGTACTAACGACACTAAAACACTCAATTTGGTTCAGAAAAATATCCTATCCTTTCACTTTGATTTAATCCATAAATTTCAAAAATAATAACAAAAGTTATAAATTTGTATGGAGAGGTAGAAAAATGTCTTAGTAAACCAAAGCTTCGAAAATCAGGTCAATTGAAGGTCGGAAGAAAAAGTTATGGCCAAAAGAGTGGAGAGAGATCAAAATTTGAAAGGAAAAATCATAAATAAAGTAAATAAAAATAAAAATAAAAATAAATTCATATCTGCCTCGTCGCGCTGCGAGCGTCTCGCGGCCGCGAGCGCGAAGCAAGCGCTCTCACGACCGCGAGCAACTCGCTTTCACGAGGAGCTGCAAGGCCAACCCATGCACGCGCTCGCGACCGCCTCACGATCGCAAGGCACGCGATGGATGTGCGGGTTCGAGACCACGAGCAACTCGCGTTCGCGAGGAGCTGCGAGGCCAACTTTGGATTGGCTCAAAACGACAGTCTATCTTCAAACATCCATAACTTCTTACTCAGAACTCCGAAATTTGTAACTTTGGTATCAATAAAAAGTTAAAAGGAAGATCTACAACTTCAATGGAGGATGCAAAAGCCTATTTGGTCTCTAAGGGCTTTAAAAACCACTGCAAAAAGACTGTATGCTAAAAACATCTTAAACAGTATCAGAATTTCTAAGCATCATAACTTTCCACTCCGTGGACCGAAAATCTCATACTTCATATCATCAAAAAGATAAAAAGATAATCCACAACTTCCATGAAGACTCTAAAAACAATTTCAAACTCTAAAAACAATTTCAAGATAAGGCTAGAGATGGGTGGAAGACTTTAGATCCTTGCAGATATTTGTAGAGTATTCTTGAATGCGTAGATAGTTGTAGAGAATTCTAGAAGGCTATTGCGAACCATTGGATCAAAAAGATCCTAGCCATCTATTGAAGAGGTGTAAGGCTATAAATAGCCAAGGGACTTCATTTGTAAGATGCCTAGAGGCATAGAGAGAGATTGAGAGCTTAGAGTGTTCTTGCTTTGTAAAGCTTTCTTATTCAATACAAGCATTCTCCAAGTTTCCTGTTGTTCTTGTTTTATCACATCTTTGCTAACATGTGCTAGCTTTGTTTCTAGCATTCGAGAGGGAGAAGGCTGACTTAGTTGCAAGAGATACAACTAAGTGCCGCGAGGTTCGTTGGTAAAAGACCAAGTCCGTGACAGTTGGTATCAGAGACAAAGGTTGTGCTCATTATTGCTTAGTGAAGATGTCGGGAACAAATGAGACTACCAACGTTGGAGAGGAGAAGAAGGTCGCTAGGAGGAGATCAAGGTCGAGGGACGTGTTGGTCAAGATGAATGGAAGGCTCGCGAAGGTGGAGCTCGCGGTGGCCGAAGGGAAAGAGAAGTTCGAGGAGGTTGACCAACGCATCGAGGAACTCGAGAAAGAGAGAGAAGAGTTCCATGGAGAGATGCAAGGTGCCTTGAACTTTGCCGCTTCCGCATGTCAAGACCAAGTGAAGGCCTTAGAAAAGACTCTCCGATTTGAGATTCTTCACCTTCAGGAGGAACTTGCAAAGGTTGTGGATGAGTTAGTCCTTTGCAAGAGGGCAATTGCTCAAGGGGGAAGAAATGCCGCACCAACGGTGGTCTCTACTCCTTCGAGGGTTAACGTTCCAAAACCGAACGCTTACAATAGGTCAAGGAACGCGAAGGAGGTAGATAACTTCTTTTGGAGCTTAGAGCAATACTTCAAAGCACTTGGTGTCAAGGAGGATACCAAGAAGATCGACACCGCCACTCTCTACCTCGAGGATACCGCGATAGTATAGTGGAGGAGAAGGCATGGTGATATCGAGAGGGGTACTTGTACCATCGATACTTGGGATGAGTTCAGGAAGGAACTCAAGAGGCAATTTTATCCCAAGAATGCCGAGTTGGAGGCGAGAGCTAAGCTGCGACGTCTCACACAAAAGGGGAGCATACGGGACTATGTGAAAGAATTCTCCGAGGTGCTTCTAGAAATCCCCGACTATCCAGGTAAGGAAGCATTTTTTGCTTTTATGGATGGTTTACAAAATTGGGTGAAATTAGAGATTCAAAGGCGTGGTGCCCAAGATCTCTCTACTGC